>KN485959.1:6639-18757 GCA_000787095.1 Periophthalmodon schlosseri
TCTGTCTCCCTTTCAGTCTCTCCTCTCTCCCCCTTTCTCCTGTTCCTCCTCCCTCTCTCCTCTCCCTCCCCTCTCTCTCCTCTCCTCCCTACGAATGGATAACCACACCTCCACCCTCCCTCTCCTCTCTTCCCCTCCTACTCTCTACCTTTCCTCTCTTCCTCCCTACACACGGATAACCACACCTCCACCCTCCCTCTCGCCTTTCTCCTCCCTCCCTCCCTCTCTCCCTCTCTCTCTCTCTCTCCCTTCTCTCCTCCTCTTTCTCCCCCTCTTACCCTCTCTCTCCCTCTCTCTCCTCCCTCTCTGGTTGGTTGGAGCTGAAATAAAGCTCTATTTTCCGGGAGATTGCGGCTCAGACTCCGGCAAAACAATTTTGTGCCAATAAAATCCGTCTCATATTTCAGATTTGAGCAGCGAGATAAAGACCGACAGGTGCGACAGGTGTGAGAGGTGAAAGGGCAGAATGGGTGACAGGTGCGACGGGTGTGACAGGGGAAAAGGCAGAAGGGGTGACAGGGGTGACAGGTGAAAGGGCAGCATGTATGACAGGTGCAACATGTGTGACAGGTGCAACATGTGTGACAAGTGCGACATGTGAAAGGGCAGAAGAGGTGACAGGTGAAAGGGCAGAAGGGGTGACAGGAGTGACAGGTGCGACATGTGAAAGGCCAGAGGGGGTGACAGGTGAAAGGGCAGAAGGGGTGACAGGTGAAAGGGTAGAGTGGGTGACAGGTGAAAGAGCAGGGGCAGATTCCTTCTCTCCTTTGGTCCAATCAAAACACGCATCCCTCAGATAGTCACTGTAAAGGAGAAAGTATCAGATTATACACAGATCAGCAGTGATGGAAGTAACTGAAACATGTACTGAGAATACTACTCTGAATACTCATTAGAGTATTACTCTAATGCATGGCAGTACTTGATCACACATTTAGGCTCAAACTGCACAGAATCAGAGAGAAAAATATCGCTCTTGTGTTTTACTCTATAATTTAAATGTGACTCTGTGTAAAAGTATTCAGAATATTCAGAACACAGTACTCTGATTGGATAATGTAGCAGAATATGTTATAAAAAAATAATTTTACTGCAGTATTCACTTAGCTTAGCGCTTAGCAACGCTGTCAATCAAACCTGTTGCTAACGCTGGCAGGAGCGACCTCGGGGAAAGAAAGTGCCTGATTTGTCTGTTATTAATGTTCAACCTTTGGATTGTTGGGCAAACGTAAAAAGTTTCAATTGTCAATAATATGTATATACTATATATGTATTTACTTACATATTGCAGTAGCTCAGTTAGCAGAGTGTTTGTCCACTGATCTGAAGATTGGTGGTTCGAATCCCGCTCCCACAGATGAATTCTGTCATTGCGTCCTTGGGCAAGACACTTAACCCACCTCGCCCCCAGTGTCTGCGTACACTGGTGTATAAATGTGTGTGAATGGGTGAGTGGTTCCTTGATGTAAAGCGCTTTGAGCCTTAAAGGTGGAAAAGCGCTGTATAAAAATGTGACCGTTAACCATTTTACCATTTACATTTTATTAATTTTTACTCTGACTACTTCACGAGTGACGAGTTCACTCTAATCCATTGCAAAATAATAATTCTTGGAAAATACGACCAGTCTGTAATTCCTCATAAACTGTCAATCAGAAGTGCATTAGATTTGCAGCGTTCATTCCCAGTCCTCGGAGCTCATTTGGAAAAGGCTGATTTTTCCCACATCTGTTGCTCCGTGTCAGAGGAATTGATCATGTGGAGCGATGAGGCCCATGCAGCCTCGTTAAACATGCTAATATTCACCATTAATGAGTTTCTGAAGCATGGACTGAGTGAGTTATAGATCTACAGTGACAGAAGCTGAGCACATGTGATGGATTCTAATATGAAACAGGTGCAGGGACTAATGACAGGTGCGACAGGTGCAACAGGTCTGACAGGGCTGGTACAGAGGAGGGGGGAGGGGTGTACAGTACTGTGCCATCCAATTTAAAGGGGAACTAAAGACTAATTCCACTTTTGTGCTACTAAACTGTGTATATTTTGTTTTTCCACATCTTTAGCAGAAATTAGGTAAATTTGCAGCTTTCTGGTGAAAAACGCCTAAATCTAAGTGTGCGCTGCCTCCAGTGACTTCTGCAATTTCAAGTACTATGTGACATCACACAAGACTGCCCTGATCACAGCCAGGTGATTACAAACACCTGGCTGCAGGAGCGGAGTTTGAAGTGTGGATGCCTGTTAGACCAATCACACTGTTCCTCCAGACCCTGCCCCTCCTCCCCCCTCACTCTCCCCTTTAGTCCTCCAGACAAACATTTATCCATCTATGTTTTTGATCTTGTCAAACCCTTGTCCCCCAGCCCCTGCCCCTCCTCCCCCCTCACTCTCCCCTTTAGTCCTCCAGACCCTGCCTCTCCTCCCCCCTCACTCTCCCCTTTAGTCCTCCAGACAAACATTTATCCATCTATGTTTTTGATCTTGTCAAAGTCAAACCTTGTTGTTGCGATACTAAAATTTCAAACTCTAAGGACTCTTGAGTCTAAGGAATAGACTCGATACTTGATACCGATCCCGATACCACGATGATGATAGTAAAAACACTCTCTCTTTAGACAACAGAATGTGATTGGTAGTAAAGGTTCATTTCTGTCAGTGGGACTTTTTTAGTATCAATACCTGCGAAAAATGAGTATCTAGTTTCGATACTAGTTTTAATATCGATTAGTATCTGATTCCCGATACTCTTGACAGCCCTGCCTCCTTGATCTCTGCAGTGTGTGGGATGTTCATGACCACAGCGCTGTCTTTGTTGCCAGGTTTGTTTAGCTCGACCTTCTGTGCCAAAGTGAAGCGTTAGCCAGATGCTAACCTCGGCCTGCCCATAGTCTGCTGTTTAATTCATCTGATCAACAACAACGCTAACTGCTTTTAGGGGAGAGAAAAAGACAGATCAGGCTAGCATCCTCACAGGGACTAGCACGATTAATTAATCCACTACGTAACTTTTCTGGTAGACTGTCTGCTACCTTCTTGTCTCCATGGAGATGTTATTGTTTTGAATCTTCCACAGTACAGCATAGATATGGTTAAAGGTGTATAATAATGCCATACAGCGGAACATTCAAGTCTAAGCAATAACATCGTCATGGAGACAAGTAACTGGCAACCGGAAAAGTTACACAGTGCACCTTTAATTAATAAAAGATACAAAAACATAACAACATATACACAAGCAGCATGCCGCCACTTGCTTGTCTCCATGGAGATGTTATTGTTTTCAGTGAAATGTTCCACAGTATGGCATTAAGCTCATATCTATGGACATAAACAAAGGCCAAGTTACAAGTCAGATCTACGAAGGGGCAATCCCGCTCACAGTCAGAATGCATGTTTTTTGTACCATCAAAAACAGTTGTAATTTAAGTCTAATGCCATACTGTGGAACATTTTGGACAAAGCAATAGCATCTCACTCACAGCAAGCATGAAGGATTTACAAGGCTCACCCATAATGAAACTTTAATGCTATACTGTGGAACAACAGCCAAAGAAATGACCTCTCCCTGGAGACTAGTGTTGTCATGATACAAAAATGTCAAACTTGATTTCGATACTAAAGAATCGACTAGATACTCAATACCAATTCCGATACCACAATGATAATAAAAACATTTGTGTAATCCCTCAGTCGTCCAGTAGGTTCCACAGTGGTCCATGGGCGTGTACTAGTCTATGTGTCTTATACTTGTGAAAGATACAGCTCAAGATCATTCTAAAGATATTCAGGAAAGATTCATTTCTGTCCTGTCAATGGGACTTTTTTAGTATCAATGAGTATCTAGTTTCAATATTAGTTTTAGCATTGATTAGCATCTGATTTTCGATCCTTATGACAGCCCTATTAGAGACAAGCAGGTGAAAATTTACATAGAGGAGCTTTAAAAAAAATGGACGCGTCAAGTAAGTGGACGCGTCACCTTGAGGACTGAAATGTGAATCTATGTAAAATGAATCCACTTTGCCCTGGGTCGTAGTAAAGTGCTGCTTTCACAAAATCACAGAAGCATTAAACCAATCAGAGAAGAGCGGGGTAATTATGGAGCCGCCACAAGGTCACGGGGAGAGTTTGGACGGACGCAAACGAGGCCCCATTTCATATGCAGCTCTGTCAAACGAGACGCCATCGCAACACACAGTTCTGTCGGATTTATAACTCCACTTTAAATAAGTTTCAAGCTACTAGCACGTCCTAATGGGTACAAATGCTATGGAGAAGACAGAGTGGCAGAGTGGTTATCCTGTCTCCTCCCTCTCACCAGGAGGTTGTGGGTTCGACTCGGTATCAATACAAACAAAAACATAACATATCTGACAAATGTGTAAATACTCTTCGGTGTTTTTATGATAACACTTTGTATATTCTAACCTTGTCAATGCCTGAAGCAGAGTTCATTGACGGAGCTCATTAAAACTCATTAAAACTCATTAAAACTCATTAAAAGTCATTACAGTGTCTCTGGTTTGGGACCAGAGTCAGTCCAGGACGAGACTTGTTCCTTTGTCTGTTGTTTTATCAGACACGAGAGGCTGTGATCATCTGAACACATTTCCATTTTAAGTCTCTCTCTGTGGCTGCTCGCACTTATAGACTGATCTAAGTTATGCTCACGGTGACCTTAGACTGTATAAAGAAGTGGACTGAGTCAGTGTGACGTCACCCACAGCGTTCGGCTCCAGTCAAATGAAGCTCATCGAGGTTAGAGCAGTTATAGGGGCCAATTTGGAGCCGAGTTCCGACGTCACACTCTCACTCACTTAGTCCAATTCTTATACAGTCTATGGTCTTGCCTAAGGACAAAACAACAGTTTGCACTAGTGCCCCACTGTGGCACCTGGTATCACAGTGGTCTCTCATCCAAACACTGACCAGGCCCGGCCCGGCTTATCTTCAGAGTCCAGATGAGATGTGGTATTGAGGTTGTAACACTCTTGTAATTATTTTGGTGACATTACCTCGGTGAGATAGTTCTGATTCATTGCTGCGATGGGCCAACGTGACCTGCTTTTTCCAGGTGAATAATCTATCTGTACCTTTCTTTCTTTTCTCAAACAATCATTTGAGTGGAGACTGGTCTGTGATAGTATTAATTTAGTTCAGATATGGATGTGAAATGGACCACAGACATTTTGGATTGATTCACCTTTATTGCAGAGGACCCAGGTCGCCACCCCCTGCTCCTGACGGCTTTGACCCAGAGACACTGAAGGATGGGTCAAATGTAGAGGACATGTATTGATACTTTGCAGCTGTCATCAACATTTCCATTCCCTGAAACTAACTAGAAGCACTGCTCTGTCTGAAGCTGTGTTACTCAAGTTAGACTTTAATCTCAGCTTTGTTTTAGCACAATCTGACCAGAAAGAGCCGACTTAGCTACATCAGGTGAGCTGTCTGGAGCTGATTCCACTCTGATGGTTTGAAAAGAAAAGGCCGAGGATCTATACCTAGACCGGGTATTGAAGTTTGGACCGTCTTGCTGTGCGGTGAGAGCAGTGACCCCTGAGATGCCATGATGAGGTACAGTGTAAACATAATGAATACCCCATAGAAGTGTAGTACCTCCTCTTTAATATAACCTCGTCCCACTGCACTCAAAGCCGTACTTGTACTCGTTCCCCAAACTTCGTGTTGTTGATGATCTTTTGTAATGACTGAGACTCTGTGGAGGCTCTGAGTAATGAAGCGTCACTTTCAAATTAAAAGCTGCAGATGGAACACGGCGAAATCCCTTCCACTTTTAATTTGTGCTTCACTCTGAGGGACTTTATTTTGAAAAGCAGCCATTTCATTATGTACAAGTGCAAGGCAAGCATCATTTTCCCTGATTACATTTTGAGTGTGTGTGGGAGCGAGAGAGGCCACACCTATACGACCCACTCACGGCCAAAGTTGTCTGCTTAACCATAGGCTCTGAGTAAAGTATATTTGTGTGAGTAAGCTTGGGTTTGGCCAATCGTTCCTTTATATGACCTCTAATTTGACCCTTAGAGCCACCGTATGATCACTCTGCTGTTTTGGACTACATTTCAATTGTATTATTATCATTTTTTTTTTTTTTATCCAGGTAGGTAACATGGGCCATTTCTCCTTCAAGACTTGGACAGGAGACAACAGCACAAGCCTCAGACACTCTACACACACACAACACACACACTACACACACTCTACACACACACACAACACACACACTACGCACACACATGTTTTTATAGTGTAATAGAGTCTCTACACGACTGTTTCACAATGAGGTTGAATTGAAATACTATCATTGTAAAGCGCAGCTCCCCTCAGGTTACCTCATACAGGCCAAGAATGTTTTTAATATAAAACAGCAGGTGTCGGCCATTTTCTCTGTCACCATGGAAACAGATGGACACATTGCACAAGTGCGTGGATCTATTGAAATAACTGGAGAGAGTATTGCTAACATAGTCTTGTGGCCACTCATTGGTACTGCAGCAAAGAAAAATTCCCTCCAGTCAAGCATTTTATCCCATAGAGCTCATAGAGCCATAGACGACTAGGAGCTAACAGGGATCTTTACCTCTGACTCTGAACCAGCACAGAAACTCTGAAAACATTTAAAATTAAGATACATCCCATAATGTTCTGTTTAAAGGCCCATATCACATTATTCTCTGATCTCTGTTCTAATGCTGTTTGCTCATCACACACATACCTGGGGTTGTGTTTTGTTTCATTCACACATGTTTAACACACAAACCCTGCATCTGAGTTCTTATCTCAAACAGAAAACACTCTGTTCCAACTTGTGATGTCATGTGGTGATACAGGAAGTGCTCCACTGTGTTTTTAAACTCCACACACCTTCACTAGAATCATTTGGATGATTTCAGCCCTGAAATTGCCAATCTCTACTGAACTAAAGGTAAAAAGTAGCTGTTAACTTGAAAACTACCACTTAATGACATCACAAGGTGGAACAGAGCATTTTGAGCTTTGGAAATGTAGAACATCACAAGTGGAACAGAGCATTTTGAGCTTTGGAAATGTAGACAGACTAATAATAAAGTGTTACTCAAACATGTGTGAATGAAACAAAACACAACTCCAGGTGTGTGTGTGATGTTTACTACTACTTTAGAACATGGCTTAAACCTTACAAGAGTCAACTTTGTGTAATATAGGACCTTTAACCTTTACACTTCCTTAGCCTTCAGTTTAGCATTAGCTATGTTGTTTACATACGAGCTAATTCAGCTGGAACACTCCAAGGTTGGAACTCATAACATTCAAGTAGGGAATATCCAGCCTGTGGAATCTGAAAGTTTTTTCATGTTTTTAGTTATTAGAATAAAAACAGGTACAGCTCCTTAAGTCGGAGTAACTCACATTCTAGTTTGAAAAGTTGCTTCCTGATGTATGTACGGCGTTTACCTTTGTGTGAGACCTGCTCTGCACAAACATAATCACAAAGCTCATTATGAATCCCACATGGATCTGAGGCAGAGCCCGCCTCACTGTAGACCGCCGCTTTGTATGAATAAAACATCAGCTGTTTTGTCTTTTTTTATTGGCTGTGCCGTCGTGACCTCGCACTGAAAGGTTATGATGTAATTACACGATAGCGCTGCTTACATAAGATAAAACTGATAAAAATGAGCGCGGAGAGAACGAATGAACTTTTAATTAGAGTCATGGAATCCCCACACTCACCTCCTTTTGTTTGGTGGGTTTGGTTCTATAGTCAGAGATGCGACAGACAGAAGCACAGAGACGAGGAGAGGAGGAGGAGGAGAGGAGAAGAGGAGGAGACGTGACAGGCAGAAGCACAGAGAGGAGGAGAGGAGGAGGAGGAAACATGACAGACAGAAGCACAGAAAGGAGGAGAGGAAGAGAAGGAGGAGGGGAGGAGGAGAGGAGGAGGGGAGGAGAAGACATGACAGACAGAAGCCCAGAGAGGAGAAGAGGAGGAGATGAGGAAGAGGAGGAGAGAGGAGAGGAGGGGAGAAGAGGAGGAGGAGGAGGAGAGGAGATGCGACACACAAAAGCACTCAGAGGAGGAGAGAGAGGACACTAACTGACTAACTGAATCAGGGCTAACCCAGGACTAACCCAGGACTAAACCAGGACTAAACCAGGACTAAACCAGGACTAAACCAGGACTAAACCAGGACTAAATCCCACAGTTTGTCAGCATTACTTTAGGCCTAAACATTCCCTTATTTTCCTCTCTCCAGACCCTGATGAATGAGAGACTTTCCCTCTCTCTGTGGGGTAAATCCAGGTCCATTTCCTTTGGGATCCTTTTCCTACCGGTTCGGGTTCTCCACCTCTGCAGATTTTTCAAAGGTTCTCTACCTCCGCAGATGTTCCAAAGGTTCTCCGCCTCTGCAGATGTTCCAAAGGTTCTCCGCCTCTGCAGATGTTCCAAAGGTTCTCCGCCTCTGCAGATGTTCCAAATGTTTTCCACCTCCTCAGATGTTACAAAGATCCTCCACCTCTGCAGATGTTACAAATGTTCTCCACCTCTGCAGATGTTACAAAGCTTCTCCACCTCTGCAGATGTCACAAAGGTTCCCCACCTCTACAGATGTTACAAAGCTTCTCCACCTCTGCAGATGTTTCAAAAGTTCTGTGTTTCTTCTGCTCCGTTTCAGTCATTTTCACTACACATTTATGAATTCAAATGACTTCAAAAATGGGATCTAATTTTCCTGATGCAAACCTCTCCATTCACAACGTAAGTACATAGCTCACATCTTCTTAAATAAAAACTATCTCTCACGGCTAGCGTTATAAGCCAGTACGAGGCTCCACCCACAAGCCTATGTCACCCATGCTCCCACACGACAATTCTCCATAAATATACAAAAACATGATACAAAACTGTCCACAGCAACTTGACAAACCTGATGTGATGTGCAGTAGTTTAGTGGGATGCATCTGATTGTGTTAGCGATAGCGCTCTGAAGGGGGAGTGACTTAACATGGGGAGCAAGGGAAACTTATAAAACATGTTAATACATTGTTTTGGGCCAATATAGCATTTTGAAAACAATCAGAGGTAATGTGTTGATCTAAATATGATACAGTTAATACCCCATAGAAGTAAAATACACCCTCTTTAATACCCCAGAGATGTAAATATGTCCTCTTTAAACTTCTCTATCCCCATGGAGGGCAGGTGACGCCACTAGGCCAAGTTACAAATCAGATCTGTGGAGAGGTGACCCTGTTTTTCCACATATTTGTGAGTAATACAGCACCACGCAGAGCTGAGACACGATTAAACCTGATTATTATGCAAAAGGTTTTTTTTTCACGCTTTCCCATATTGACAGCAGTGACAGCTCCCCCTGCAGGACACTTCTTAGAGACGGCCATCTGTGCCCATATTACACACACACACACACACCGGGCTTCCATGGTGTCTGGGGACATTGCAGTGACTTCCATTCATTTCTTGCGGACGGATTTTAACCATAGACACTACTTTACCTAAACCTTAACCTAAACTCTAATCTTAAAGGTGCAGTACCTGATTTTCTACCATGTATTTGAGCAAAATGTGTTTCACCCCAGTTCTGTATATTGTATAAGCAGCTCTTGAGGTCAAAATAAGTCAGCTGTGTACTGTCTGCATTGAATTGAGTTGAGTTTTATTGAAGGAAGTGCACGTTAGCATGGCAGTTGTTTTGTTGTTGGGCGTTAATATGAAAGAAAAACTCCGCTCTGGTCGCTCACTCACTAAACTTATAAAAACTCACTAAACTTATAAAACTTTAACCTAATTCCTAACCTTCACATGTTTTAACTCAGATCTGAACTTTAAACCATGTTGTTGATCTAAAAATAAAGCATTTACATCATGAGGAGCCGCTTTTGCTCCCCATAAGAGACGCAGGTGGATGTGATGTGAGTGTGTACAGATTCTAGTCCCCACAATGTGATGAATCCCGCACACACACGTCTAAATCAGCACATGGCACGAGCAGCTGGAACATTCCCAGACAGAGGAGGGAAGATGAAGACTTAAGATGAGTGTGTGTCAGCCATGTTCAAACTTTACACAAGTTCCACTGGAAAATGATTAAAAATGATCCTGAAGGAAGCTGCCGTTATCTGTGGACCTTTTCCCAGTTTTGTGATCTTATAAAGGACCACCTCCGTAAACATGTTATACAAATAAACACGGGAGTGGGAGCGACCGTGTGGAAAGAAGGCAGCTGATTGGTCTCTTATTAATGTTCATATCTTGAGTTACAGACAAAATAGCGAAATAAAAACACCAGGATCATGTAGAGTGGGTTAATACGAACCTTTTAAGACCAAAATGACGAGTCTGACAGCAGCAGTTACAGTGCTTTCAATAGAAAATTAATTGGAGTCAGAGTCGATGAACCCAGAATTGCGCCCCTGATCACTTCCTGTTTAGAACGCGGCGGCTAGCAGGTTAGCTATGTTCATGGGACGCCTTGGGGTCCCACCGGAGGAGCTGGAGGAAGTGTCTGAGGTGAGGGAAGTCTGGTAGTTCCTGCTTAGACTGCTGCCCCGCGACCCGGCCCCGGATAAGTCGAAGAAAATGGATGGATGTTTATCTTGTAATCTGGTGTTTTGGTTCAAGACGATTATCCAATCAGGAAGCAGAATGAGCCTCACATGACATCTCATTTGGGTTGCCAGTTCCAATGCTGAAATCCAGTTGGTTTAAACCTAAAATGCCTCTCTCTGATCTGAATGATTACTGCCTAAATCCCAGCACCTGAGAATGAGACATACTTGTATGTGTCCTGCAGGTGAAAGCTCTGGAGACAGGGTCAGGTGTGAGTGTAGTACCTTTTTAAACAGTCAGAGGGCAGGATTCACACAGATGCTTTAAAGGGACATTTTTATCACAAATAGATTAAATAAAAAATATTGCACTCTATTATCAGGGAGAAAAATGAGCGATGATGTCATCTAGCTCACTAACACTGATGTCTGCCCCAGCACACCTCCACATCTCCACACCTGCACATCTCTACATCTCCACACCTCCATATCTCCACACCTCCACATCTCCACACCTGCACATCTCCACACCTGCACATCTCCACACCTGCACACCTCCACACCTGCACACCTCCACACCTGCACACCTCCATATCTCCACACCTCCACACTTGCACACCTCCACATCTTCACATGTCCAGAACATGCACACCTTCACACCTCCACATCTCCAGACCTCCACACCTCCTGGACAAGAAAACAAGCTCAGTGAGTGAGAGGGGCACCTGCCACAGTACCTGGCCCAGATCTGCAGCTTGTTTCTGGGATAGTTAGTGTGTAATTACTGCCCCCTCCCCTGGGCTCCAGCAGACACACACACACACAGGTTTAACCTAGGACTAAACCAGGTCTAACCCAGGACTAAACGAGGTCTATCACAGGACTAAACCAGGCCTAAACCAGGTCTCGCCCAAGACCAAACAAGGTCTAGTCCAAGACTAAACCAGGTCTATCACAGGACTGAACCAAGATTAAACCAGGTCTAGTACAAGACCAAACAAGGCCTAGCCCAAGACTAAACCAGGTCTAACACAGGACTAAAGCAGCACTAGACTGTGGTTTGTCTTAAAGTCAGACTAAAGGCTGAGAATGATCTCTGGGTCACTGGATCTGTACAAGTTCTATACTGTTCTTTTGTAGTGTTGTAGATTATAATCTCTGCTGTTTGGTTTTACATCACATCTTTCCATTGGTGTAATGCTGTGTGTGACCTCAGAGTGAGGGTCTTACATAAACCTGACTTTAGGCTCTGTGTGAACGTTACTTGTATCTCTTTAAATCCAACATCAGGACTACAGCAGGAGTCAGGCCTCATTTTACACATATTCATTTAATTATCATTATGCCTCAGGGCTCTCTCTGTATGTCCTCCCCCTCACCCCTTTTCTCTCTCCACCTCTCTCTCTCCCTCTCTTTCTCTGTCTCTCTCTCTCTCTCTCTCTCTCTGTGTCCTCCTCTTCACCTCTTCTCTCTCTCTCTTTTTCTCTCTGTCCACATGTACTCTCCTCCACAGCTTAACTCTCTCTTCTTCTCACAC
>KN485960.1:0-36850 GCA_000787095.1 Periophthalmodon schlosseri
ATGGTGCATGTTTTGGGTTGATGGGAGTGTTCACCCAGACAAACATACCATATTTCAATCCATGAGTGAAGAACATGTTTCAGAATTAACTGTTAGCCCCACCCACTTTGATGTTGAACCAACATAGAGAAACAACTATATGGGATAATCACAGGCAGTTTCAATAAATGTCCAATCCAATAAGATACAATGGAGAAATGGGCTATGCAAGTTTTGATTCAAACTGACAATTAAGTATCACAATACTGATCTGATACGATACAATTTACTTTTGTAATAAAATACTTTGAAACTCCTCTACAATAAAGAAATTTACCTTGCTTCACCTCAGTCTGAACTTATCTAAGAATTTAATATATGTGCACATAAACACTTTATTTCACAGTCAAATCCTGCTGAGGTTCCGAAAGCAAATTTTGAATTTATTTTCCCATAGACTTTCAAAAATCTGGAAAGTTATGTGTGAAGCCAAAGGTATGAACTAAGAAGAACTACAAGTCAAGTACAAGAACATAAAAATATAGGCTATGCTAAATGTATTCACCATATCCATAAAGGCTACTAGAATCTCATCAAAACTACTGCTTGACATGGCCTGAAACATAAGTAAGATATTCCTTCCTTTGCCTTGTGTGGGTGTATTTTTAGCAGACACTGTTGCTGCTTCCTGTCCCGCTGCACTTTATCATTACATGCCTAGTAGAGTGACACAATATCCTGACGTCTGTTTTTATTGTCACTTATAAAAATTGGAGGCGATTAGGGCTCATCCGGTCCGTACGTAGGCCGGTGACAAACGGTTATTTATAGCGTTCCAAATGATGTGTGGAATAACAAGTGCTCGGTCCGTGTTCTCCCTGTCACCTGGAAGTGCGCTGTAAGCATTCCCCCCCCCACAGACTGCTGCTCCTGCTCATCACCGCGGCCGCTGCCTGTTAGCCACTGTTCGCTAGCGTCTGCGCTTTGGCTAATGATGCCGCGCGGAAAGGCTAGCTAACGTTTAGCTGTCCCCTCGGGCTGGCCACGGACACTTAGCCTATGGGACTAAGGTGGAGGGTTCCAGAAGAGTTTGCATCTCACAAATGGTACACTCTTATTGGTGGTTTGCACAATTTGAAATCCAGCAATTAACATGAACAACTATATTAAGTGGTATATATTTTTAGCATAGTTTACTCAAAATGATGCTTGCTGGTCTATTGAAATTGACAAATGGACCAGTTACTTGTCGCCATGTAGATTGACTCATTGCTTATGACTGTAATAAGACTGGAAACTGAGGCTACAATGTTTTGGAATTGTATTTTCTATTTGTGGTTTTAAAGGAAGAATGCACAGTTCAAATAAGAGTCTGGTCAGTCTGGTGACCACTCCCCCTTTCGTGCCTCAATCTAGGCTCAAACACATCTTAGCTTGTGGCACACATCAGATTTGTTTGACTTATTTAAGTGACATATGTGAAACGACGGAGCTCATTGGTCAATTGTCTACTTAAATATTATGTTTTTCTGGCCTTTTACATGTTTACAACACCACTTTCTGCAGACTCACACCTCCCCTGGACCCGCGCTCGCAGTGCTCCAAGGCGGTCAATTATGTCGTGACCCGGCGTAATTAACAGTGTCACGCAGGATCATTAGGTCTCTGCGGAGAACGTTCTATCAGCTACTGAAATGATTGCAGCATTTTAGATTTGATTGCAATTAATATTTCAACCCTACAAGAGCTGCTCTCTTTCCCAACGTAATGTAACCCTTGCATTTAAACCAAAGATGAGCGCCCTGAATCGAAACGCGGTCAAATTGTTGTAATAATGCAGTTTGGAGTAAGTCTTCAGGCTTCTTATATGTTCACCAGTCACTACAGTAACCTAGTGCTACACTGTTACTGAGCCTCCACTTACCCATTTTCATATAAGCATTCAAACCACGCCTACTATCCATGATTTATATAATTCTGTGCATCTTTTTCTTTACTTTTGTGTTTTCATTTCCACTCTCGCTCACATAAATCAACTGCAGCTGGTACTACCTCTGCTGCCATCCAAAATCTGTACTTACGTCAGTGTTTTATAGCTTTGCAGTAACTATGCTGCCATAGCGTTTGAATATTTAATGCAGGTTTGAAGTCCTTTATATAAGTTGTATCATTTATATAGTGCTCTTCACTGTAAACCATACCTCTCCCATGTAGCTGCACATTTATTATCCTGCCTTGTCACTGGGGCACTCCGAATAAATGAATGTCTGATAAATTATTCACACTAGAGTATGTACAGTGGATGTATGGGCTAGTAGAGAACGCTGTTCCTTCAAATGACAAGACGACACGTTCTACTGGGGCCCTTATGAAAAGCCTTATATATAAACCAAAGGTACTATAGAAAGTCAGAATCTGTAAAGTTTTAGGCCATTCAAAGGTTGTCCAGAAGATATCAACAATGTATGGAGTTTGCTCATGTCCGATGGTAAGCGAATGGCACAAAAAACACGCCAAGTTAGGCAATGCTCTCCAAAATAAAATAAAATGTATAATAAAACACTACATTCCTACAGCTAAAGATTTCCTTGATCGGTTTGTGGCACATACTGTCACTTTTGCATTTTGCCCAAATTGTTGCATCACAGGTAAAACTCCTGATTTCTCCTGCGCAGTTTTTAAGCCCATAAAGCATCTCCCGACTCCGACTCATTCCGTTGCTGACGGCAGAGGGAGCGTCAATGCCTAAAAGCCTCGTTGGAAATGGAAGTGTAGCTGCAGTGTGTTTTCCAAATGCAGACATTATTTTAAGTTAACACAATAGGACCAAAAGTATGTTTAAAAGGGAATTAAAGCCGCAAGAATGCATAATGTGTTCTTTCACCTGCACTCTCCTGTAATTTGTGCTTTCAGGCAGCAAAATAAAAAACAATTTTGATGTTTGTAGGCGCTGCAGATAAATGGTTGTCATTTTTGTTTATTACCTTTCCTAATAGCAGTCAGTATTTAACTTCCAACTCCAGTTTCTAAAGTTAACCTTAGTTTAAATGGATCTAACCAATTTTCTTTTGTCCATAAAAACATTTTTCCCCAGTACATGTATATTCTAAAAGTAGCTCTTGGGATAAAACTAAGACCAATTATGATTTCTGCTGTCTGCATGCAATTATGAAGCGTTTTTTTTATTGTCTGCAAGTAATACCAGTGCGCTGTTAGCATACTAGTTGTTCACATTTCTAAGCTAATAATTAGGATGCTAGGAATGCGTTAGGAAAGTGTGGAGTAAGTACCTTTGGACTTTTGCCAGCCTTTTAAAATGAACTAGTTAAAACGGTGATAATCAGGCACCGCGCCTTTAACTGCTGCCACCAGAACTCAGACCTCGTAGGAACCATTATCCGTGCCAGCGGACATCTCCCCTCCCGGCACTACTTCCTGTGGTCACCAGTGTCAGTTTAACTCCGCCATCGACCAAATGTTTTCCTCTTTGCTCCCCTTGATAGCTTTTTAATTGCTTTCTCTGACACGGCCACCTCTCCGCCTGGGGTCCTCATGCTGTTGGAGCTCTCTAATATAATCGGCAAATAATCATAATTAGGGAAACATAATTGTGAATTGTGTATTTGGTTTAATTTGACCTGGGGGTACAAGCTAATCTGTTAAAATACAGTCTGGTTGATGGCACGTAGCCTGGTTAGAAAAAAGCCAAACAAAAAATGGAGCAGTAATGAGCCTCTATTATTGTTCACAGACAGGAACACAACATGCAGGCAGCTCTCCTCCAGGCTTTCCGTATAATGTGTTGGATACGAAGCTTCCGGGTGCAATATTACACAGGTTTTTACGGTAGTTGCACTGAAATATTGTTATTGAATTAGGCTTTGTGAACAGTAGCTTTACGATGTGCCTGCAGAAGTACAAATGCTGGAGAAAAGAAAGAAATTGAGAACTGATCACAAAAAAATACCTAAAATGTGCAGTGAAAATCGATGGCTTGAGTTAGAGGCAACACAGTGTAGCTATTAACTAGCCAAAAAGATATTTTAGCATCCTAATACAGAAATGTCAACGGTAGCACACTAAATGTCTGTGTGAAGAATCAGACTATTCTTTTTAAACTACTATCTACTCCAGAAATTAAAGATGCAGTATGTAATTTTCTGGAAGTGAAATAGAGGAACGTTAAAACCATATAAAAATAAGAGTCAGGTTTGTGGAGCCCACTCACAGTAAGGACACATATTTTTTGTGTGATACCAAAATTAAAAACATGCTTTATTTTAGTTTATTTTTGACTTAAAAGTTACATACTGTGGCTTTAAATAATGTAATGTAAAATCTCGCACAAGCTAATAAAGTCGTATAGTTCGAGCCAAACCCCTCTATGTGATTGTTTTGCTTCTTTTTTCTTACTACTATTAACACACGTTGATGTGTCTGCCAAGCTATATTCTAGCTCCAAGGTGAAATATGTTCACGCTTGTAAAAATATTTAAAAAGTACAAGGAATTTACTGTAAACTAGCTGTGATTAAAAAAACAGAATATACCTAACTAAAAAAATTAGAGATAATTTGGCTCATGATCATGTTAAATGTTAAAAGGCACCCGTAATCGTACCGTTTAGATTTCAGAGTAAAAGAAGAAAACAACTGTGAGCACTGGACTACAGATATTTGTCACATCTGCCCCAAACTGAGCCAAAACAGTTCCACGCTGACAGTGCCAGGAGCAGTGGAGTTTAAACCTAGACCAGAGAACGAGCGGAGCAGGCTCCTGTCCCCCCCAGACCACACGAGGACCAGACTCAGTCAAGAACACTGCACAGGGGACTACAAACTCCATCAGATTTTCTACTTTCCTCTAAAGACTTTTAAAACATAACTCAGTAGACCTAACTTCTTATTACCTCGAATAAATCAGCACCTCAAATAAATTACCATAACTACAATAGGCATACAAAAATGACTGCAAGAACTTACTCCCTACTGGTAAAATGTGCCTTTAAGCCGAGAACAGTGACAGTGGCTCTGTGGAGGTGCAACCCGAAAGTCAGAGGATCGATTCCACTTGGACCAGCGCGTATTGTTGTTGGGTCCCTGGCAAGGACGCGGTAGTAACAGTGTGACGCCTGAGTGATTGATGGCCTAGGTATTGATGAGTGTATGAATAATGAAATATATAGCATCCGAGTGTCCAAAACAGTGCTATATGAATCCAATACAGAACGGTTATTAATAGTTGCTAGCTTCATTTTATGTTAAGACAATTTGACCGCTGAAATGATGAGGGGTATTTTGCTAAATCGACTTTCTGGAGCTTTCTACCATGTTATAACGCTGTTCCCTCATCAGAAACATGCCTAAAGTGGTTTTATATGTCATCCAAGTATGTTTGAGTATCTAGATCTAGCTATCTCTCCTCCTCCTCACGGTTAGCAGTAGAACGAAGCAATACACTACAACTTAACAAACCTGATGTGATGTGCAAGGAGAGGGGGGACTCAGAGTGTCAAAAACGAAACTGAAACTGTTGTTAATACATTGTTTTCAGCGAATATAGCATTTTCAAACAATAAAAAGAAACATGGTGATCAAAACATGTAATGTGCTAGTAACTAATACCTCAGAAATGTAATACCTCCTCTTTGCGGTGTATAGATTTTGAAAACAAAGAGGAGCACGTCTAAATTATCACCAACAACATCACAAGATAGAACATGAATTAAGTGATGCAAATTTTGAAACATCCAGGAATAAGATATTATCAACAAGTTAAACTAAAACAACTGGTCTTACTTAGTTTTTAGAAGTCAACATTTCGCTACCAACCAGGTAGCATCATCCAAGGCTTGTGTTTGTGATTTTGACTCCCACTAGATGTAGCAGTGGGTGGTGACGTTTTAGTGACGTCACCAAAATAGATGTCACCGGGGTTGTTTTAGTTTAACTTGATAATATCTTATTCCTGGATGTCTCAAAATTTGCATCAATTAATTCAATCAGTTTGGCAGAGTGACTGTGAGAAAGTAGGAGCCACCTGTGGTTTAACCTCCAGTGCTTCAACAACACAGGACTAACACTTGGCAGCTTATATCTGAAAACGTGCTTGAAAGGCCACAAAGCCCTGAACATCTTGAAGCGCGTGGAGAGAGCCTTGTCAAACGAACATACAGACAGACTGTGTACACTACTGAGTGCCTACAAACTGAAAAACTGGGACTGGAAACGTGTTTGTCTGAGGCGTTACCAGTACATACATTCATCCGGGTTCGTATGTTTGTGGAGCAGGCACGGTTATCAGAACACTTCAGAACCAAAGACAGCACAGAGGGCTGTAGCAGCATTTACATTGGTGAAACAGCTGAGCCACCTGAGAAGCGCCTCTGTCAACATCTGGCGTGGACTCTGCTGTGGACCTGCACATGGAGGAGACGGGCCACACTTTTGACAACAGGTGAAGGAGGCCGTATGAAAGATCATTTTTAAAAAGTACAAGGAAATCAATGTAAACTAGCTATGATTAAAAAAACAGAACATGCCTAACTAAAAAATTAGAGGCAATGACATGGCTATCATGTTTATCATATATGTGTTAAAGGTCACCTGTAATTGTACTGTTTAGATTTCAAAGTAAAAGAAGAAAACAATTGTGAGCACTGGACTGCAGATATTTGTCATATCTGCCCCAAACTGAGCCAAAAGAGTTCCACGCTGACAGTGTCAGGAGCAGTGGAGTTTAAACCTAAACGAGAGGACGAGTGAAGCAGGCTCCTGTCCCCACAGACCATGTGAGGACCAGACTCAGTCAAGGACACTGCACAGGGGACTACAAACTCCATCTTCTCTGGATTTCTGCTTTTGCTCTAAAGGTGGCCGAATGACAGATCATTGAAACCGGCCCTAAACAGACACGGGGGACAGTGCTTCCAGCTCTCTCACACCTCGGACAGACCCGTACGAAGGATGCCCCGGGTCTTTTTAGGTATGTCACCACCCACGGCTACATCTAGTGTGAGTTGCAGTCACAAACACAAGCCCTGATGAAGCTACCTGTTTGGTAGCAAAAGTCCATTTGTTTAACTTGTTGATGATAAGGTGGAACATGGCATTTTGAGAGAGAGGGAGACAAACAAAATGAATATGCATGACTAATCATAATAGTGACTGAAACATAACACAACTCCAGGTAAGCTTTTTGATCAAACAGTACACTACAACTTCACAAACCTGATGTGATGTGCAGTAGTTTCAGTAGCCAAATGCACGCTGATTGTGACGTGATAACTCCAGGTAAGCGTTTGATAAGAGACCAACATTATAACATGGCTAAAAGCATAAAGTAGTCACTTTAAAAGGGCTGTACCTGTTTGTTTGTTTGTTTCTTTTTTTCATGTAATAAAGTGATACAATATAGATATATATTCTGAAAGCAGCTCTACAAGTCAACATCTAATAATAGAGCGTTTGCAAACCAGGAAGTAGGCTAATGATGGTGTGCTGTTAGCATGCTAGTTGTTGTTAGCATTACCGACAGCAAACTCTGGTCTGGCCTCTGAAGGTTGCGAAACATATAAACTCAGGGTGTAGGATGCTGGGAATCCGTTACGAAAGTGAGTAATGGAGCTGGCGTAAATTCAGCCTCGGCTCCCATCTACTCACCAGAGTTTACCTGCTCCTCAGCCTTCATCACCACCTCCTATTACTCCTCCCCACCTCCTCTTCATCCAACCGGCGCCCAGTCTGCCCGATTAAACCCCCTTCGCAAATGCATGGCCGCTTCGGTTCGTGCCGCGCCCCACCTCCTCCCCGGCGCCCCCTCGGCTCCGCATCATCTCACCGTCCCTTCACTCACCTCCGCCTCACCTTGACCACCTCCAGAGCCCAGGCCCCGGGAGGAAGGCATCTCCTAAACGTTATCTAACTGGCACACCCTTCATCGCAATGTCTTCTGCCGGAGTCTGAGCGCCAAAGATAACTCATCCAATAAAGCCTACTAATACTTTTCTTTCGTGTCCCTCTGAGTCTTTCCAGGTTGAAATAACTTTAGGTCGCTGTTTACAATTAGCTATTTCTGTTTTTCACGTTTATAAGTAAAAATCTGCGCCTTTAATCACCGATCTCGCTGCAGATAGAGCCGGCTTTTGTTGCGCGGCTGTCCGAGCCTGGTGCAGGGGTGAATCCTGGCTGTGCTTCCCGCGGTGACAGAGGTGGATGAGATGTGACGGCGCACCTGGACCTAATAAAAAATGATGCGCGTATATGCAACACGTAGCGTCCTGCAGGATCACAGCTGCCAGGGCCGCTTAGCCAGTGCATTTGTCACAGGCACAGGCAGGAGATCAGTCCAGTCTGCGAGCTCCACTTTGGATCAATCAGACTCTCGCGTCAGCCAAACGGTGATGTGACATTGGACGGTATCTTCATTCAATTACAGTGCAAGAAAATACATGCAAGTAAAGACATTTTTTAAATCACTTGATTTTTTTTTGCATGATTTGGTCATAAAATGTGATCTGATACTTATTTAAAGGTTCTATATTACGCAAACTTTGACTCCCATGAGCTTTTGGCCATGAATGTTGTTACCGCGTCAAAAACATACCCAGAGTCGTGTTTTGTTTCATTCACATGTTTGAGTAATGCTGCATTATTAGGTTGTCTACATCTCCAAAGCTCAAAATGCCCTGTTCCACCTTGTGATGTCATGAAGTGGTAGTTTTCAAGTTAGCTTCCTTTTACTTTTTATTCAGTAGAGCGTGGCAAATCCAGGGCTGAAATCATCCAAATGATTCTAGTGAAGGTGTATGACTTCAAAAACACTTCCTGAATTACCACCTGACATCACGAGGTGGAACAGGGTGTTTTCAGTTTGAGAGAACTCAGCCTAAATATGTGGGGTTTGTGTGTTAAACGTGTGCGAATGAAGTGAAACACGCACAATTCCAACAACAAAACGCAACTCCAGCAATGTTTTTGATGAGGGAACATAATAGATCAGAAACTAGCGTAATATAGGCCCTTTAAACTAATCCTGCACAAAAATGAAATGTTTTTGTTTTTTTGAACATTCACAATCATTTCTATATCGACCTACCATTCAATAGATTATAGATAGAACGATCATTTTGGGGGTCAGTATTTATTATGGGTACTTTTTCTTTGTACTAATGGGGAACTAAAATAACTGCTATTTATTTATTGCAGCTCATGATTTTAAGGCTATTTCAAGTCAAATATATATATATATTTTTTTAATAATCCTAATTATCTGTGTTATTGAGTCAGTGGTACAAATTAGTTTCAGTATTAACATTTATCGTCTATATTTCCTTCAGCAATGTATCGCGCATCAAAATGTTATCGTGACAGGCCCGTTCACCGCCCAGATGGGTAAACTTTGACAACCCCTACGCTAATGAATTTAACGGCAAGTGCTAATTGGAGTAAGATGTCAAATCAACGTGGGATTATCACACACCAGTTTTAAATTTGCTGTTCATAACAAGTATTGCTTGATGTGAACCACGCCTTGCGCAAAAGAGCTCTCAGAAGACCCATTCTTAAGAACTGTTGACTTGCATTCAGCTGGAAACAGTTACAAACGCATCTTCGAAAGTCTAATGAGTTCACTAAGTCCGGCCCCAAAAGGGAGGGGTTTTGGGAGTTTTGCAAAGAAAGAGAATTCCTCTCTGAACAGGAATGGTGGACTCTGATATAATCTACCAGCTGTTTACAGAAGCGTTCTCATCCCCTAAAATAAAACCACAACAAGCTAATCAAATGCTAATCAGGTACTTAACAATGCTGAAGATGCGACAGCCAATACACAATAGGGACATAACAACCCGTAATCATGTTAGCTAGCAAACAAGGGCATGGCAGTTTCACTCTAAAACTCCTCCCTCCGGGGCTGGACTTAGTTAACTCAGAGTGGGATAAATTCCAGTGCTTCAAGCCAGTACCATCAAATTGAAAATATCTTCTGTGTGGGAGCTGAAACGTCTTGATTGCGACCTGTTGAAACCTTCTCTACACTGAACCACTCCTAGACGAGGGATTACGCCGTCACGTTCAGTGCTGCCGCTACGCAGACGTCCCGTAAAGATGACTCCAACAGCGCAAAACGCTCAAATGGAAGCAAAGATTAATTCTAGAGTGTCAACTGAAGACTGGGAATAAGGTTGTGTGTAGTGTTAAACAGAAATATGGCACATGCTAACATCTTAATTGAAAAATCGACAATAGGTAAAACATTACACAAGAATGGGGCTCAAGGGAGGACACCACAGAGGAAGCCACTACTGTATCAAGCGAATTCCCAAGTTTATTGAGACATTTTGCCAGAAAACTTGACCAATTTAAATGTGCTTTAGTTAAAGCTCAAGAAGGGTGATGCAATAGGACAATGACTGAAACCATAGAAGCAAATCAACAACAAGAACATTGCGTTAACTCCTAGGCCTGTCATGATAATTACTATATCGCCTTACAGTTCAATATATGAAAGCTGGAGCAATGTTTCTTTAGGGTCAGTATTTATCGTGGGGACTTTTTCTTTTCAGTACTGGGACATTTTTGGTTATTTGTTCGCTAGATGACAAGATTTGAGCCGTAAAAGGTTGAATTAATAACTTCTATGACTCATCACAGATGCAAACTATGCACTAAAGCGTTTAATTCCGCTGTTTATTTATTGCAGCTCATGATTTTTTAACAATACACATTTAGAATAGTTTTTGTGGTTTAAATCTGCGCTTGGGTTATTGTGTCAGCGGCATATGTTAGTTTCAGTGTTATCGTTTATCGTCTAGTTACATCAGCAATAGATCGAACTTCAAAATTTGTTATCGTGAGAGGCTAGTTTACTCCTGTACTTATAGTCACATCTGGCCTGGGGAAGACTGAAGTAAACATGAAGGTTGTCAGCCTGTGCCACTATCACTCACACTATCGCATTTATCACTTCATGCTAACTTTTCTGACAAAACCACTGGACTTTAATTAATAATAAAATATTTAAATGCATGACCTGATGAGCAACATAAATATTACCTACTGGAGGCGACAGTGGCTATGTCACACGGTTTCATGGTCCAGGACTTTCAGATGGTAATAGGTTGGATGGATGGATAAAAAATGCCATCAGGAAAAACTTTAAAGAGGAGGTATTACGCTATGGGAGTATTAATTGTTAACATATTTAGATCACCGTTTGGGATGTCAAGATTAACCGGATTTCCAATTAGTGCAAATATTTATGGCCATGGTACGTTAATCTCAGAAGTTTTTGAACTCAGCAAAATGCAGAAAGGAGCAACGCGGTGCGCAACGGGAGTCACTCACAGGCTGTGTGTGTGTGTGGAGCCCAGCCACGCGTTTCACATCGTCAGTAAACTGGGAATAAGCTTGTGTATACTGTTAAACGCATCCTGGGACACCTGCTATGTCACAACAGCTTAAAACAGTTGTTATAGTGTTTTTAAGTCATCGTCTGTCGCTTGAGTCACTCTCTCTTTCTCTCTCTCTCCTTCGACTGCTCCACGCACCAGAGCGATGAGGAGGGCGGCCGTGGAGAGACGAACGGGATAAATGCGCCACTTCGAATCACTTTAGCTCCTTGGTTTGTTTTGCCGTCATGTTGTTAGAGAGAGAGAAAAAAAAGCGAATGCGCTAACTTGTTTGCATTAAAGGGCCAGAGCCATATAATCGCAAATTGGATTTAAATCAATTTCAGAAGCTATATAATTCCTTATTTTTTTGCCTCGTTTTTTTTAAGTTTAATGTTTAAATAGCGCAATACAACAATAAGGAAGGCTACTTTTTTATGTAAGCTAATTATAAACCCATAAATTGCATAAATTAGGCTCCATCCCACGTAATAAATCCCTAGTCACGTGACATTCAACCACTCAGTAACTCAAAAATTTTATATTGTGACGTCCCTAATCACCATGTTACCTTTTATTGTTTTGAAAATGCTATATTATATTTGTTAAAATGTTAATTAGTGTCAGTTTCATTTTTGATGGTCTGTTTTCTACTGCACATTGCATCAAGTTTGTGAAGTTGTAGTGTACTTTTAAATCCTGCTTTTGTATAATTATGGAAAATTGTGCGGGAGCATAAGTGACGTACTGTAGACTTGTGGGTTTGGACAGAATCATACTGCAAGACTACTAGAAATTGCATGCATGGATGACATCTAAAACCCCTTCAGGCATGTTTTTGATGAGGGAATGTTATAATATGCTAGAAAGCTCCAAAAAGTCAATTTTGCATAATACCCTTTCTCTGTTTTTGCTGAGCCGTGAAGCAGATAAATGTAATACATGGTTGTGGTTATAATTCAACATGAAATACAAATGTTTTCTTGGAGCAATAAGGCATTACTTTCTCATCTGTGCCGGCTTATTATTCGTTCTTGGTATGTGCACTTGATAATGGCATTTGATTCACCTCACAAAACCATAAATAACAATGGGGAACACGGAACTGCCTGTTTGCACCTCCTCAACCAACTTAATATTCTCCAATTAACAGACAATTTTCTACTTTTGACAAATACCGTTGTTCATGCCCCATAGCCTTATCCATTTATCTTTCTTAACAAATTACACGTATTAGTCACTTATTTTTTGTGTTCCTCTCCTTCAAATGGAACCAGAGGACATATTTGTTTTGTTTTGCAATTCTAAGTTGGCGGAGCCTTAAATCACTGCATGTAAATGAGCTGGTGAAATTTAAATCCATATATCATTTTGCGTTATTAATATGACAAATACGCATTAACGGCTATGGGGAAAAACTGCCTCCTCGAGTAGTAATGATTTCATTTTAGGAGCGACATGTTTTCAGGCATGTGCTGGAATATATCTTCATATATATTCACATTTGCATTTTTTGCTCATGTACAGCTGTGCTTCATGTTTCTGTTATTTAACGTTTCATAACGTCCTTCCTTAAACAGGAATGGGGGCCTGAGACATAATCTCTCACAGATCTATGGTTCCATCCTCAGACCCAAAACAAATAGGAACAAAGAGAACAGTAGGGGGTCATTAAAGGCTGAATAGGTTCGTTAGGCCAAAACAGGAGACAGTAGCTGTTTACAGTTTCAATGTAGTTAGTCCCTCCCTTCAGATAGATATAAAGCAGTGTCCACCAGCAATTTGACCAGAACTGAAGAAGCGGCTTGGATGAGCAGCGAAACGTCTTCACTTCTACAACGATTTGTCCAGTTGACAGATTTAGACTTTGTCTTTTGCTATAACTTCGTGTAACATATGGAAGGCTGGTTATAGTAATTCATCCCTAATTTTTGTGCTTAGAAAATACCGTATAGTTGTGAGAAGAGCGTGCATAGACTGAAGTGAAGCAGTTTAAATAAGGCTAAAAACAATGCCTCACACCTTGCTCAGACTGGAGTAACTGCTGCACTGGACCAGCAATCTAGCAGAGTCGATGTCACATAAACAGCTGTTGTCCTGTTGCGGTCACAGGCTTTAAAAATCTGCACTTCAGATAACTTATCCCGTATATAAAGGAAAAAAGCCGGCATATCCGGTTAGAATAGAATCGCTATAAAATTAATCCGGAGCACCACAGCACTTCTGCAGTGCTCCAAGCGAGGCCTGGGGTTTAGGTAGTGATGATTCAGATTAGAGACAGTCCTTTTAAGTTTAAAACAACTGAATTTCAGCATGGAAACTGGCAACGCAAACGAGAGACTCACATGAGGCTCATTCTGATTTCTGATTGGATAATTGTCTTGAGAGCCAAAGCCCAAATTAAAGCATGAACAACTTGGCCCTCATGTCCAATGTTTTTATAATTACGAATACATCAGCGTTACAGTTGTTATCAGCAAAAGCGATATTTCATTTGAACACATTTACCTCATGTCCTGACTCTTACAAACCAGCTATAACATGCAATGGAATTAATTAAATATATACAAAGTGCAATCCTTCAAGTTAACCCAGTGAAAACTTTGTGGCTGAACAGATTAAACATTACGCCTAGAACTAGAAAGTCCACTGTTTAAGCGCATGTGGTAATGTCATGAGTCTCCACTGTTCTTGTGCCATTAACATTACCAATACCTGTCCCTTTTTTGAGTTTAAAAAAGGCAAATTACCGCATTTGTTCAGGGAGATCAAAAGGTGGAAAAATGAATAGCAAAATCTCACATGAGGGACAGTCATTTGAATAATTCTTTGTCTGACAGTTTGTGGACAATGTGATGTGTAATGAAGCCACCAAGAAAGCTATTATTTATTTATGTACACAATGTGGCTCTGCCGTCCAATTAGTGCACAACAGCTCAAACTTTTCAAACTGTTTGTGGCTTACTTAAAGTTCTATATGGAATGCATATAGAAGTGAAAAGTCAGCTGTCAAATTAGGACATTCTTTAGCAAGTTCAAAGTATATAAGCGAAGCAATACGTTTTTAATGATGGAATGTTTAGTGTCGCTCAGAGCTTTGTGCAAAATTTAAAGGTCTTAGAAGTGTGAACATGAAACCTTATTGCACAAACTCAGTAAACAATTGTATTTTTAAAGTTCTAAGCAGCCCTTTATTTTCTCACACATATGAATAGGGTTTTCAAGCTTATTGGTTGTTTTCAGAGCCTAAAATGTGTGTCATACTCCCAGATGGGGGCAAGAGACAGTGTTTCCAATTAATTACATTGCATTGCCATTAAATATCCAAAAGGTAAATTCACAAATGTTGAACTTGATGATTTCTATTACTGACTATACCCAAGCACTCACTGTATTACAACAATAATCTGCATTTTAACAATATGATTTTTAGCTGCTCCCCATCTGTATAACCAATACTGGTCTATAGAATGTTGTGACGTCATCCGAAACACCGCAAGTGATGTATCTTATGTTTCAGGAGGCTATTTATTTAAATTATCTCCAGCTTGTGAGGTCAAAACGTGCTGTTTCTGATCTGCCTGTCCATCTAACGCTCCATCCTTCCCTCACTCGTGAACAAGACCCTGAGATACTTGAACTCCTCCACTTGAGGCAGGGACTCACCACCCACCTTGAGAGGGCAAGCCTTTCTCCGGTCGAGAACCATGACCTCGGATTTGGAGGAGCTGATTCTCATCCCAGCTGCTTCACACGCAAACCGCCCCAGCACCTGCTGCATCCTGGCTCCCCAGTGCATGTTGCAGGTCCTGGTGGAGTCCAACATGCACCGGGAACAGGTCTGACTTACTGCCGGCAAAGCAAGCACAGCTCCTGCTCCGGTCATACGAGGACCGGACAGCCCTTAGCAAAGGGCCCCGGACCCCGTACGCCCAGAGCACCCAAAGGACACCACGAGGGACACATTTGAATGCCTTTTTCAGATCCACAAAGCACATGTGGACTGGTTGGGCAAAATCCCATGAACCCTCAAGCATCTGATGGAGGGAATAGAGCTGGTCCAGTGTTCCGTGACCGGGACGAAAACCACATTGTTCCTCCTGAATCCAAGGTTTAACTACTGAGTAATTCATAACATAGTAAAATAGAAATGAAAAATTAAAACAAATACCTTAGTATTCAAGGAAGTGACCTCAAAAGTAGCTTGTTTCAGTTTAAAATATGTAACCTTTCAGGTGCGGTGTAGAGAGGTGGTCTCCATGAAGCTGCTTCGTCTAGAATATTCCACAGTATGGCATTAAACTAATCTATTTTGCATTTATTAAATTACAAGTTTTTTGGCTTACAAAAAACTTTACTTTATTTTCTCCGCAGATATGATCAATAACTTGGTGGCTTGTCTTCAGTTTAATGCCATACTGTGAAGCATTCTGGGCAAAGCAAAAACAGCTCCATGGAGACAAGATAGAGACCGATTATCCACCAGAAAGGTTACATAGTGCTCATTGTTCTATTTGCTTAATATTTTGCACTAAGTTAAGTTGTTGGTGTAAGGATATGCAAAGATGAACATTTGCACTGTGAATAATAGGACTTAGGAAATAGGAAAAAACACTGAAAATACAGTTTCCGTTGTGGAAAAAAAATTAAATAAAATATTCCAGAGATTTAAAATTCAAATATCCTTCTCCTCTGTTTTACTGCTGTCTGAGTCATATATCAGCCCTTTTAAACCTGTCACTCCACATGCTTTTTGTAGCTCTCTTGTAATTTTTATTCTAGCAATATTTCAACAGTTCAAAGCACGTCATGACATTTACAAACCTCGCTTTGAAACCAAATTTGTCTTCCCAACTGTGATTTGGTCTGTGTGCTTTTATCATTCTTTCCAAAAATTTTTTTTTTTTCTTTTTATGCTTTGTTAAGATGCCCAGATTTGGTGACAAAGCTCTCTGTTGTGATTTGGGTTGATTAGATGCACTTGATCAGAGGAGCTATGAGATTCAGAGCTGAAGTTGGCAAGTCATTGGCGAGATGGTGGTGTTAAAAGCGGGTTGTGGTCAAAATTCTGATAATGAAGTGTTGTCCCTACTCCCACTTCCCAAATGGATCCATGTGTTAAGAGCTGGTGATGCTAAAAAGCCCCATGGGGAACGCATGTCTAAAAACCTAATTCATGATACAGTTGGGGGGCTAGAATCAATAAATTATCAATAAGCAACTAGTGACGTGGCGCTCGTGAAGGAGTCGGCTCTTTTGAACGGTTCCTTAACGTGAACGGTTGGAACCCAATCTCAATTTTTAAAAGAACGGAATCTTTTTCTGCCTAGTTTGTTTGCATTTTCATACTGATTAACGCTGAACCAACACAAGCACAGCACAGAAGCAGAGTAGGAAACATGAGTGACAGCTTTGTGTTAGTTTTTTAATTATTATTATTGTAGTGCATATATAGGGTAAACACACTCCCAGTTCTCAGTTTGAACCATTTTAAACAAATCTTAGTTTTGGTCATCTCTCTCTGTGTTTAGTTTGTAGATAAAATGAGTTCTCACATTGGCTTCAATCACGTAAATTCCATTTCTGTGCTGTATCTAGGGCACTTGCTACCAGCTCAGTCCCTGTTATCTTGGCACACGTCATCAGAGGTATAATACTCCCTACAATGGAAGCATAGCCAGACTGGACTGGATTAGAATGGACAAAACTATCACAATGTCTTGAAGGTTCATGTTTCAAGGTGCTGCGTCTTGTACTGATGGTAAAAAGAACTGCGTTAGAACTCCACCATCATGCCTCCTTTCTTCAACTTTCGGGCTACTACGATTTATTCTACAACATAAACAAATGTAAAAAAGAGATGGTCTTTTGAACGTCCTTGACATGAACGGATTCAAAAGATTCAGATCCAATAAAAGAGCCGAAAGTCCCACCACTATAAGCAACAAATATGCGATTCCCTGAAATAGGATTCCCTAAAATGGGGCACATAATGGGATTGAGCTGGCGTAATATAACTTAACATGTATGCTTACTGTAGGCAGGCTTGCCTCTCCACAGCTCTGACCTGTAGCTTGGCTTGTACTTGTCAACTCAAAGATAGACCTGTCTAATGCAATACTATGGAACATTCCAAGCAAAGCATTAATATAACACCAGAAAAGTTACATAGTGCAACTTTGATCAACACATGTTTGGTTTTCCGACATATTTTTTTGCTTTACGTCTTCGGCTCTCCAAGCGTGTGGTAATACAAGAAGCTCCTTTGTGTTTTTAAAGTCCATTCACATTCACTGAACAAAATCTAATCATTTCAATCCTCAAATTCTCTCTACGCAGCAAATCAACTTTGCTAGTCGTCATGTTTCCTTCTACCACAAAACCTAAAGACCTATATATTTCAATTCAGCAAAATGGCACAGTGGTTAGCACCACTCAATGAGAAGGTCACAGGTTCAAATCCCAGAAAGCATAGAGTCTTACTGTAGAGAGTTTCCATGTTCTCCCTGTGTCAAGATTGGGTCGTCTATCAAGTCAAACCATGACCAATCCTCCAGTTAAGTACTCCTGACCATGATTCTTGCTAAAGTCAAATGCATGTCCATCCAGATATTAAAGCAAGGTTAAAATCCTAATTATGCCCCTTGTTGCACCAATGGTAAACTTGTCATTTTGTCACAGTGCATATCAGTAACAGTTGCATGGTGCCTGTGTAATCCCCAGCGTCTCTCCTAATGTGCGATCCATAACTGTGAATAGGCTCTTTGTCTGCTTGTAATGAGGAGGCCTGGATGTGTCATGGCTCTCATTATCGCCACGGAAACTATCACGGGGGCCACACTCGCCACCCCCCGTGGGCAAGCTGTGTCCGGTACAGAGGAGAGCAGTACTGGGTTACATTTGTTCTGGAATGTTTTTGAAGAAATTGTACTTGTAAGGGTAGTTTTATACTTGTGTTAATGTGTTAAACTGTTTTATTTTAAGTAACAATACTCATACTTGGGATCCAGAATACACACTTCTCCAATACTTTGGTCACCGGTAAATCTCAAAAACATTTTAGATGGATGTGATTGACAGGTAGATTAGCCAATCAAGAACATTCATGGTCCATTCGTATCAAAACAAATATGGCTGCTTACGAGGAAAAAAGAAAGGAAAAAAATATCACAGAGTGGAAAACATTGCAGATTTATGCAGAATCAATGAGAGAAGCACTAAACTTTGAAATTTGATTTTGTTCAAAATAATGGGTGACCAATGAGCTCCTTAGTTTCACATGTGTCACTGAAATAAATGAATCTGATTGGACGGCTGTGTTTGAGACTGGTTCGAGACACGAGGGAGGGGGTGGGGACCTAACTGATGTTCTTCTGTATAAAAATACAGGGAGATATTCTGGACTTGTCAGACAATATACTTGGTTACTGTTCGCACCACATCATAGCTGTATACTAACCATATCAAAGAGGCTGCTTCTGTTTTGAATTTGTTTCCATGTAATGAAGTAAAATTCGTTTTGCCTTAATACAGATATATTGTAAAAGCGGCTCTTGGGATCAAAATGAAACTGCTGTGTGCTGTCTGGATCTAAATATAAAGCATTTTTTATCATCCGCAAACCAGAAAGTATTGGACTGAGTTAGCGTTACCATGACAGCAAAACTACGCTCTGGCCTCTGAAAGCTGTGAAATGCGCTTTTAAACTCATCGCTGTGGCCTGCTGCAGGCTGTTTAAAATATTCAGTTTTTCACATTTTAAGAAAGCAACACCTTGGTTACCAGGAGAGTGCACGTGGGCTCACCCTTTGCTGGTAAAGCAGTTTAATTGAGGCTAAAAACAAGCTGCTAGCTTTAAAATTGAGTGTAAGCCATTCTGAGCAATGAAAGGATCAGAATGAGTTATTCAAACAAGAATGATCTTACAGTGCTCGTCGGTGGTGTAGTGCTTTAAGGTGTTGCACATAAATGGTCATTGACGCTCTCCCCTCCGTTTGCTCTCCACATTAAGTTACAACCACACTGCGATTGGAGTGCATCCCGCTAATGAAACTACTGCACATCGCATCATGTTTGTCAAGTTCTTGTGTACAGTTTTGTACCATGTTTTTGTATATTTATGGAGAATTGTCATGTGGGAGCATGGGTGACGTAGGCGTTGATGTTGTGGGCTCAGCATTGCACAGAATCTTACAGCTAACCGTAAGGGGGGTTCGAATTGCTAAAATGCTCAAACATGCATGGATGATATCTATCTAGGCAACGTTACATGGTAGAAAGTTTATTAAAAAATCAATTTTGCATAACTTTAATGCAAATACAAACAAATAATGGTAAATGGTCGCATTTTTAGATGGTGCTTTTCCACCTTCAAGGCACTTAAAGCGCTTTACATCACCCATTCACACCCCAGTGTATGCAGACACTGGAGGCGAGGGGGGTTAAGTGTCTTGCCCAAGGACACAACAACAGCATTTATCTGTGGGAGCTGGAATCACACTGCCAACCTGTGGGTCAGTGGATCTGACCGCTTTACCATTGATGTTGATGTCAAGAGCGGGATTTGAACCGCCAGCCTTCGGATCAGTGGACAAACACTGTACCAACTGAGCTACTGTCGCCCGCACTGGACTCCGGACGATAACATCTTAGTCTTGACCCAGTGCATTTTTTGCCCTCTCTCCACCTTGCGTCTGCTCCTTCTGCTTCGCTAACATCCACTATCAGCAGGATTTTTATTGGCACCCGTGCGAAACTGTGGCATTATTCAGCGGCGTTCATGGACCAAATGAATCTATGGGCTGTGAAATCATTCAGGGGCCGTAATGATGAGCTATCACGCAGGGGCCCGGCTCTAGTCGCTATAAAACAATCTGATAGAGTTAGGCCCCTGAATGTGCTGACGCTATATGGAACCACGGGGAAAGCTGCTCTGGCAGATTAAAGATGCTTCACACTTTTTATAAGCACATTTCTTTAGTGCGTTGGAGATCTGATTAAACCCCAAAACACTATGTGAATATAAACGTGGAGTCCATGAGGCGGTTTTAAGATAGATCAGATTTCAAATGCATATCCATTGGTCTCAGTCACCAGTCAGCCAATATGACGACATCACTATACACTGTAGGGTTATAGTCAGCTAAATCTATATTAGCTCTAGCTCTGCTTTTGGAAAGTCATAGTGCTACATCTAAAAATACCACACGTCTTTGAATACCACACTATTCCCTACTTAGGGCACTATTTAGGGGTCACGCCATTTTTAGTGATGTCAAAATATCCAGTTGGTGAAAAAGTAGTGCACTCAAAATTTCCCACAATGCACCTTGAAAAGTAGGGTCCAGCGCTGGTCACTAGACCGGTTAATATAGACCACAATGCACTGCGGGAGTCGGAAAAACAACAGTGGACAGCGACAGGTCTTTAACTGGGTACAACACGACTGAATGAAAGCAGATAGATTGATTCTTGATTAGGATTAAACCGATTCCGTGTAAAGTTGCAAGCATTAGCCGCTTACCTTAGCTTGAGTTGTTAAAAGATGATTTCTACATCTCAGACAAAAAGCTGATGAATCAAGTCCGTTTACGAGAGATGAGATCCAAACAAAACAAAAACGTGTATGGTTATTATTAGTCCTTAAATACTTGTGTGCCAGTCGAATTTGATCTTTTTTAATGACAGAAATCAAGTTTATCAGAGTTTACCGCACTTTTTTTTTCTCAACGCCTTCAAGAGCACCAAGGCATTGCTACTTTGTGTCTAGGTGGCTGACTGACCTAAAATACCACCTGCACAGTAGTAGTAGTAGGTCAGAGGAAGGGGAAGTAGGCTAAAGTCTAACTGCAGCTGTTAGCAACGTCCGGTAGTCAGCTACTCAACTTTACCTAAAACAAAGTGCTCACTGCACAGTCTGCAGTGAATTTGAAATGTATGACTCAGTCTTAATTATTCAAACAACTGGTAACTAAGTACAGAGCTGTGGGTGGAGATAGGGGGTAGGTGAAAACAGAAATTTTCATAGCACTTAAGCCTTGAATGACAATACAGGATTACTTAGACATCCATGAATCAATCAAAATATAACTTTTGGTAAGCGAATGACGAAAGAACACTGTTATAACATGGTGAGAAGCTCTATTAAGTTTATTTTATATATGGCCTCTTTAAAGGTCCTCTATCTGATTTTTTTTCTTGTATTTGAGCTAAATTTGTCTCTCCCGAGTTCAGATACAGTGCTGTTTCAGATCATCAAACAAATTTAAATATTAAACAAAGATGACTCAAGAAAACATAAAATGCAGTTTTTCTGTGATTTTATTTAAGAGAAAAATACTATCCAAACCTACACGATCCTGTGTGAAAAAGTTATTGCCCCCCTTGTTAAATGATGAGGTAACTGATTAATCATATGATTGTGGAAAGCTGAGTTAAATTTCATTGCCACACACAGGCCTGATCGCTGCCAGACCTTTCAAATCAAGAGATCACTTAAATAGAACCTGTCTGACAAAGTAAAGTAGGCCATATTGAACCCAAGATATCATGCCGCGATCCAAAGAAATTCAGGAGCAGATAAGAAGAAAAGTAATTGACTTGTCTCAGTCTGGAAAAGGTTACAAAGCCATTTCTAAATCTTTGGAACTCCAGCGAAATGGAGAAAGCATGATACAGTGGTGAACCTTCTCAAGAGTGGCCAGCCTACAAAAATTACCCCAAGAGCACAGTGACGACTGATCCAAGAGGTCACAAAGGAACCCAGAACAACATCTAAACAACTGCAGGTCTCACTTGCCTCAGTAAAGGTCAGTGTTCATGACTCAACCATAAGAAAGAGACTAGGCAAAAATGGCAAGGCAGAGTTGGTTCCAAGGTGAAAGCCACTGCTGACAAAAAAGAACATAAAGGCTCGTCTCACTTTTGCCAAAAAACATTTTCATGATCCCCAAAGCCTTTCTGTGGACTGATGAAACAAAAGTTGAACTTTTTGGAAGGAGTGCATCCTGTTACATCTGGCGTAAAATGAACAGAGCATTTGATAAAAAGAACATCATGCCAACAGTGAAACATGGTGGTGGTAGTGTCATGGTTTGGGGCTGCTTTGCTGCTTCAGGACCTGGACAACTTACTGTGATTGAAGGAGCTATGAACTCTGCTCTCTACCAACAAATCCTGAAGGAGAATGTCCGACCATCAGTTCGTGACCTCAAGCTGAAGCGCACTTGGGTTCTGCAGCAGGACAATGATCCAAAGCTTCGTGACCTCAAGCTGAAGCGCACTTGGGTTCTGCAGCAGAAGGATCCAAAGCACACCAGCAAGTCCACTTCTGAATGGCTTAAAAAAAACAAAATGAGGGTTTTGGAGTGGCAAAGTCAAAGTCCAGACCTGAACCCAATAGAGATGCTGTGGCATGACCTTAAAAAGGCGCTTCATGCTCGGAAACCCTCCAATGTGGCTGATTTAAAAGAATTCTGCAAAGAAGAGTGGGCCAAAATTCCTCCACAGCGATGTGAAAGACTCATTGCCAGTTATCGCAAACGCTTGACTGCAGTTGTTGCTGCTAAGGGTGGTTCAAGCAGTTATTAGGTTTAGGGGGCAAATACTTTTTCACAGCACTGTAAACGCAGCTCTTGAGGTCAAAATAACTCCGTAACTGCTCCGTTTTACCGTAACTGCAAAACTCTGGTCTCTGACAGTTGTGAAAAGCGCTTATAAACTCATCGTGGTGAATAATTGGACGCTCTGAATGCATCAGGTAAGTGAATAATAACTACGGACCACTGCAAACCGTTTAAAATGAACTAGTTGTTTTTCACGTTTTTAAGACAGTAAAAATCAGGTACAGAGCCTTTAAGCTTTGTACAAGATCTTGGTTTTACCTGCACACAACCGTGGTGTATTTTCATGAGTCACAGTGCAATTGGTTTTGCATGGTCTGTGTGTATGATTTGGTTCACTTTAAGAGGAGCCTGGAGCAGCAGAGAAGGTTCCTGATAAGGCCGGATGGAGCGGAGCACTGCAGGCTAGGGAGATACAGGTGCTTACTAATACAAGATAGCGCCGTGGTCAGATAGTCAGAGCATGCTACAACACAAAAAGGGGAATTTGTAAAAAAAAAAAAAAAAAAAAATCATCTTTTGACTAATATTTTAAGATGATTTATTTCAAATTTTGGGCCGACTTAGGAAACCACTAAAAATAATACATTTAAAAAAGAAAATTATTATTATTGTTCAGTTATTTTTGTCCCTCTGTCTTCCCATCTCTCTTTTTCTTCTATTTAACTTTATGATTTATTATTTTTTGAGAAACTTTTGGCACAATTTACACTTTTTCAATTTTAATTTTGTAATTTTTTTTTCTTTATTTTATTGTTTTTAGTATCATTTTAGCATAGTATAGCAGTGTAATTCATTATATCTGAATAAATTTGGACGGTTAATGTAAGGATATGCATTTAGTTTTTTCTGTTTTTTTCCTGTTTGAGGAATTGCAAAGATCGCTAATACCAGTCTGATCAGTTTGGTATTAGCAGTGCGAGATAGGGTCAATGCCATGTCGGAGGTCTACTCTACACTACCCACTGTGAATCTGCCATGTCTTTGCTTTGCCTGTCAGATTTATCATCCTTGGACAATCTCTTCCCACCATCATGTATCCATAAGCCCTGCCCCCTCTCCCTCCCATGCCCCGCCCCCCTCTTACAGGTAGCTCATTCCTGTCAGCCCGCCCTGTCCGCTGGGAAATCATCCACAGCACAGGCCCGTATCTTGGCGCCCATCTGTCAGCAGTGGTCAGTGTAGGGTGACCACTTCAACCAATGTGGTGTTATGTGGAGGAACATGGAAGTGAAGAGAAGTTAACAGTTTGAAAAGTGAGTAACTCTACCACTTAGTAGGTAGGTAGCTTAGTAGTAGGTTAAATTGCTATTTAAAGGCACTGTCCACAATCTTTACCTTCTCAATGTTCTCAAAATGTGAAAAAACAAAAGTACATTGCTTTTCATAACTTTCAGAGGCTTTCAGAGCAGAGCGGGGCATCATGACACTATTACAACCACTAGCATGCTAACATCTCACCGGCGGTACTCCTGGGTCCATGTCAGTTAAAACATTATAATTAGATGGAGACTGAGCACAGTGGTCTCATTCTGCTTGAAAGCTATTTTTATACAGATACGTATATTCGTACTGGAGAAAAACACATTTTACTAAACTACATGGACAAAAAGGGGTACGGTCTCTTTTCTTTTCACATAGCACGATTTTCCTGTCGGTAAATGGGATGATCACTTTTATATAGCGCTTTTCCACCTTCAGTGCACATCAAGAAACCTCTCACCCATTCACACGCACATTCATATTGCTTTATGATTGGATAATCATCTTTAGAACCAAAACACCAAATTATAACATCAACTTTATCATCATGTCCAATGTTTTTGTACTTAAAAATACATCCACATTACAGTTGTTATCAGTAAAAAGCCTATATTTTTTAACATGAGTCATATCTGGAGACGCTGTTACGTCATGTTTATGAAATTTAGAATCAAAATCTTCTTTTAATACGCAGACTTTTGTTACCAGAGTCACTAATGAATGATCAAGTTCAAGATTAGAGGATTGTCTTTCGGAATATTTTGTGCAAAAAACATACACACAAGCACATTAAAGAGGTGGGGCAGGAGTTAAAGGGTAGAAATGACTGTAATAACCAAAAAGCTCTTGCTATGCCCTGATTTTCGGCGAGAGGGAGGGCAAACAGCATGAGGCTGAGGCAGATCTCTGGAGGTGTGAGTGAGCCAGTGCGGACTCACTATGGTGACCGAAGCCTCAGCACCTCTCTCCCACGGCATGATGGGACGTGACAACACAGAGGAGGTGGTGAGTCTGCAGAAGGGATACAGAAAGATCATTATGTACCAGACTCCTACACTTACATTACAAATAATAATAATACTAATTGTATTACATAATATGATCCATTTTGTAAACCACTTTGAATTACTTTCTGTATGAATAGCGCTATACAAATAAACCCAGATAAGTCGATTAACTTCTTGGACTTACATTGCATCTTTTTGGTTTATGAGAAAAGTGAATTTTATTTTGCTATTTTCTGGGGAGAGAAGTGGTCAAATAACACTAGCAATAGCTGCTTGTGATTAGCAAGGTACAATTGATCAGAACCAATGCAGTGAATGTGTAGGGACTTTAAAAACATGGGGGAGCACTTTCACCTCGTGACATTGACAGATTAGATTTAGGGTAGTATTTTTACTATCTCTGAAAAAAGTGGTGGCATTATTCAATCACATTGTTATAGTTGTCAGTTAAAGACTTCAAGCTGGGGTACTCGACTTTTTTATGTAAGTATTTTTATAAAGCAACCCGGAAGTAAAAAGGAAGGAAGGAAGAAAGCAGCGCTCTGATTGGATGCGCTAGGGCGGTCCACCCCAGTATCACTTTGCCATTTAAAAAGAACACGCACACAACAGAAAATGAATGCACGTGGTGAATATTGCATACTTACGGATTTGTGATAGGGATGAGTTAGATTTAAATACCTATACTTCCTTTTTCCATGGTGTGAAAATCAGGTACCACAGCTTTAAAGCCACAAGACGAACACGGTAAATTTGTGAACCTAAACAACCCAACCAACAAAACAAAAAAAAAATACTGATTGGATTCTATATTGGTGGATTTTCAGTTTTCAAAAAGCATAAATCTCCCAAGACCCCTGCCCTCCATTTGAAAATATGACACTGAATTCCACCATGGCGTTAACACAATTTAGCATAGCATAGTACCTTTAAACGTTATCTCTGTTTGAGTCATATACTCCCTCCTTCTATCAGAGGTTAGTTTTAGCTCCATAGACCCAGATCCTGTAGCCCACATCTCTGCTTTGGCCCTGGACTGGTTCAGGAGTGATTTATCAGTCCCTTGTGTTGGGAAAGCCGGTGATTTATTGTGCTGGCGCCTTTTACACCAGTCGTATTTCTGTCAGAGCTGCAGTTATGTTGGCCACCATTTTTCTTTCCTACATCTCTGTTTCTCCACCTCTCCTTTAAACCCAGTGGAGCAAAATGTACATGGTCGAGTGAATGGGGCAACGTGGTGGACCTAGGAGTATGTCACAGGTATTGCCGTGGTTCAGATTTGGGATACACAAGGTACTGGTTTTATGAAGGTAATACATGACTTGCTACTTATGAGGCATATTTTTTTCCATTTGGGTAAAATCATTTCAAAATGTTCTCGATTTCCAACCTTTAAAAACTCCTTGTTTGAACTGAAAATGCAAAATTCACCATCAGGGTCAGAAATATTTTGCGTATTTTGTCACTCTCAATCAAAACATTAGCAATACATTGACTTAAATACAATACATTGACCTAAATTAAATAATTACTTAAAATCAAACATAATGAAATGTTGAATGATGAATATAATATGTCACCTTTTTCCAATTAACTGTTTTAACTCGACACATAGCAAGTCATTTGGGTTTCAGTATGATCTACCTAAAATAATAATGTTCAGTTAAAAATATATATAATAAAAATACAGAGATAAGCAGCTTTTACTTAACAAAATTGATTACTTCAATTTTGTTTCTTAAGTAAAAGTACAGATACAGAAGTAAAAAGTTATACAAGTAAAAGTAAAAATATCACTTGAAAAAATCTATTTAAGTAAAAGTATTTAAGGGTTGTTAATTTGTTAAATGTAGTGATATTGATTTAAAAAAAAAAAAAAAGAATAAGAAAAAATACATATTTTGGTCAACAGCATTACGAATCAGTTTCTTCTTTTTTTTCTTATAAATTTTGTGTATTTTTTTTTTTTTTCCTCAAAGCCAAAGCTTGAACTCAAAAACTCAAAAAAGTCAGGGTTATATGAAAAGTACTTTTCAGTCCAATTCAAAAATGTAGTGGAGTAGAAAGTACAGATACCTGCTCTCAAATGTAGTGAAGTAAAAGTAAAAAGTATCCACTGTAAAATGTATTTAAGTAAAGTAGGCCTACAGATACCCAAAAATTCTACTTAAGTATAGTACTTTACTACTTGTACTTCTTTACTTTCCACCACTGGAGATAAGATATGGAAATGGAATTTCTTTGGCTATAATATTCAATAGTATGGCACAAAACTCATCAATCTCCATGGACAACGTTCCGAAGTGTGGTTTTAACTTTCAATTTATATGGTATCATGCAGGTGTATATATATGTATATTGTACCTTTAAAAATAGATTTAATACATGGCCAGCTATATAGTAATATATATACCGTATTTTCTGGAGTATAAGTCACACCGGAGTATAAGTCGCACCAGCCAAAAAATGCATAATAATGAAGAAAAAAACCATATATTTCACATATAAATCGCATCTGAGTATAGGTCGCACCCCCGGCCAAACTATGAAAAAAAGTGCGACTTATGTTCCGGAAAATATGGTAGTAATCTGATCTATAAAATGATTTTTCAAACCTAATATTACAAAAAAATACTGAGATTTACACACAAAAACATACATAAGATAAGATACATATATAAAACCCGGATGAAAGGGTTGACAGGTTGCAAACAGCCACAAGTTTGACACCACTGTTTTAGAACGCTATAATGTTAGCTTAGTCACGCTATCAAGTTAGCCGCTATAAACTTAACACTATATGTACGCATTCAAACTTATATAGGCTACATGTACTGTGTGTCTGCGTGAATTAATGCATGGCCCAAAGCAGATCCAACTCTTTCCTTGGAGAATCTGTTCATGAATAAAACATTTCTGAATAAACACATACATTACCTTAAACAGGACTCCACAGAATTGCAGCTACTTAAGATGCATTCCTGTCCTTTTCCGTTAGCCGCTATTTGCTAGTTACTGACGTTAGCGTATTTTCGCTTTCGATTTAAAGGGAAAAACAAATTATTATTCCGGAATAGGAGCCTAGGGGATAAAAATTGGTCGAGAAAAAGCAGCGCTAAATGGGAATCACTAAAAATTTTGGAGGCTGGTAGTAGCGTTTGACAGCTCACATCTGTGTCGCTCTGGGCAGTGGTGCAGGCAGAGGAGATGAAACAGATAGAACGGAATTTTTTTTATATCTATGGTAACAATAAAAGCTGTCAATATGAATTGCCAGGTATTTGACTGCAAAAATATTAAAGAAAACAACCTGATTAAGTATAGTCAGACTTTTGCAAACATTGGCTTTTTGAACCAGCCTGTTTAGTTCGGTTTAGATCAGGATTAAGATAGACCAAGTGTAATCCCACCTGTAGTTTAGACTAAGGGTTCTCAAACTGTGGTACGTATATTACGCAGATTCGTGTATACTTCTGATATCTGTGGAATTTTTGTCCTCCTTTGGGTTTTTTACATTGTTTAGCCCTAGTTTAGACCTGGAACACTCCTGTTATAGATCTGGTTTAGATCTGATGGTACTTGGAAGGTCTGATATTTTCTTAGGCAGTATTTGAGAACTGGTTTAGTCCTGGTTTAATCCTCTCTGTAGTCCTGGTTTAGTCCTAGTTTAATCCTGGCTGTAGTCTTAGTTTAGTCCTAGTGTATACCTGGTTTAATCCTGATCTGTAGTTCTATTTTAGTCCTAGTTTAATTCATAGATTGTATAAAGAAGCGGACTAAGTGAGTGTGACGTCACCCATAGTGTTCGTCTTCAGTCAAATGAAGCTCATCGAGGCTAGAGCAGTTATAGGGGTGAATTTGGAGCCGAGTTCCATATTTGGAATTCCGAATGCAAGTATCATAGCAACCAAAGAGCCAATCTGGAGCGAGGTTGTTGTTTGTTGAAGGTAACGCGCCTTCCCACCCGCACCGCTGGTTTAGCCGGAAACAGCGCTTAGCAACGCTGTCAGTCAAACCTGTTGCTAATGAGAGCGGAGTGACCTTCCGGGAAAGAAGGAGCCTAATTTGTCTGTTATTAATGTTCATATCTTGATTTGCGGGCACAATAGTGAAATAAAAATACCAGAATCGTGTAGAGAGAGTTGATACAAACATTTTAAGACCAAAATGACGAACCTGACAGCAGCAGTTACAGAGAGAGGGGCCACAGTTTTTTAATGTAAAATGACTTAGCGCGCCCATGCTCACTTCCTATTTGGAACGTAGCGGCTAGCAGGGTAGCTATGTCCATTTATATATACAGTCTATGGTTTAATCATCTCTGCGTACTGGTTTAGTCCACATTTCGACCTGTTTAATCATATCTGTATTTGTTTTGTTCTAGTTTATACCTGGTTTAATCCAACCTGTAGTCCTGGTCCAGTCCTAGTTTAGACCTGGTTTAATTCTGCATGCAGTCCACCTGGTTTAGTCCTGTAGACTATAGACTATGTGCCTGTAGTAGTCCCAGTGTTGTACTGGTATTGAATTCACTGGTAGTCATGGTAACCACCTTGTTTTTCTTGGTTTAGTCCTAGTTTGGACTTGGTTTAGACCTGGTTTAATCCTACATGTAAACCTGGTTCAGACCTGGTTGAGACTTGGTTGAACCTCACATTTGGTTTACCAGTCCTGGTTTAGTTCTGGCACAGTCTTGTAATGTAAATTGGTGAAAGCAGATATAAACAACAACCAATTATAGCTTTAAAAAATATGAGTAACCTCCATTTGGGCCTTGAACCACCCTTTGAGAAACACTGATTTAGCAGATAGTTCGGTATAACATTTATTTCAAGAATTGTATACATTTTTATCTTATTGTTCAAATGAATACCCAAATCACCCCGTGCCTATAACAACAGACCATCACCTGATCTGAAAAGAGAGATATTCCACGAAATGAAAAAAATAATATCTGAAATCGCTCCGGGATGCTGCGCCGAAATGAGGGTTGAAAGAAGCACTGAAATATTCACCAGAGGAGTGAGAGGAGATGCCGTGAGCAAACAGGCCTCCTACCGCGAGATGGTACGGAGGTGGAGGGGAGAATGGCAGGCGTAGAGATTGTGGAACGTTATGCTGCTTTTCAGGGGATTTGTGAAGAATGTAGTTGTAGATGTAATAGTTTGTGTACTATAGAGTATTTTAGATGGTATCTGAAGCCACAAATCTCCTCGAATTCAGTTTAAGGCAAGGCAAGTTTATTTGTATAGTAATCCAAAGTCCTTTACAGATTAAGAAAGACATTAAAATCAGAATACAAACAAATCAAAATCACAATAATCACAAATAATCATCATAAAATTAACATTAAAAGAGAAGAGTGCAGAATAAAAACCTTTCAGTCATATGCACAGCTAAACAGAACCGTTTTGAGCCTGGATTTAAACATTGTCAAAGTAGAGGCCTGTCACATCTTCAGGAAGACTGTTCCAGGTTTTAGCTGCAAAAATAATACACTGATTCCCCATGTTTAGCCCTGACTCTGGGCACCAGCAGGAGGCCGGTCCCTGAAGTCCTCAGAGTGCGAGATGGTTCATATGGCACTAACATGTCAGAGATGTACTTTGGTGCTGGGCCATGGAGTTACAGAGAGACTTGTAACAAGCAGAGCTGCTTTAAAGTCTATCCTCTGAGCCACAGGAGCCAGTGCAGAGACCTGAGCACAGGACTTATGAGCTCGTACTTCCTGGTTCATAGTCAGAAATGAAAAACATTGCTAATTCATTGCTATATTTTATGATCGCTGAATGCAAAGCCATCACTAGATTGTTGTTTGTCCAACCAAAGCTACGTGCTATTTTCTTATAATCTTTTAGACTTGTGACACTGGGTTGATGAAACTCACACTTACAAGACGGAGGACGGTGCACAATGTAACTTTTCTGGTGGGGGGTCTCCATGGAGATGCTATTGCTTTGCCTGGTACGTTACACAGTTCGGCATTAAACATGTCTATCTTGCACTGAATACAAATTGAAATTCAATCAGAGGTGTTTTTATCACAAATAAAAATAAAAATAATAGGTCTGACGTGTAATCTGCAGGCATCAATTGCTTTGTCTCCATGGAGATAGTTAGGTGTTATACTCTGGAATGTTCTAGGCAAATCAATAAAATCTCCATAAAGACAAGCAGGTGGCAGACCCTCCACCAGAAAAGTTACGTAGTGCAACTTTAAAGCTCATATTTTGTGCTAAATTTATGCTTTGATAAAACCATGTTAAAATAATATAATGCTTATTGAAACAAAATTAAATAATACAATAAAAGTAGTAGTAGTAGTAAAACACGTAAGGAGATATGTTTGGTTTTTTTCATTTGTGCTTGGTGGTAATCCCAAGTGCTCCTCCGCATTTTTAAAGTTCATTCACTTTGACTCCATTTCAGCCCTAAAGATAATCTAAAATGTGCAAGACTATTCCAATATACCACCAAGAACACCTTTACCGTCTTGTTTTCCTCATCCGGACGTTATCAATTAGCTAATATTTTTCAGCCCAATTTTTATCCTTGCAGGCAATTGTAAAAAAACCCAAAACTCCCCGAACACGACGCAACATAAAAGATTTATTAGGAAGCTCGTAAAGTGCCAATGCAAAAATAACGAGCCGTGCGTAATTAACACCTCAAACTGTTTAATTGTCCATTAAATCACACTTTACGCTAAAGGTCACAGCTATTTGCAAATTTGTTGTAAAGTTCAGGCCTATAAGACACTCCCCAGAGCCCTACGATGATGTACTGTCCTCTGACAACTGCATGCATTACCTCCCACTGAAACAAGCACTTCAGCCCAGAGTCTGACGCAGGAACAGAACAATGAGTTTATGTTGAAATATGTTTCAGCTCGGTTTGAGTCAACAGTGATTTTGAAATAAATTGGAATTGTTATTAGAACATAATTAGATGTGGGTTGTATTGTTATTCATACCGAAAATTTGACTTTTTTCCTTCTCTAAATGGTCTGTTTTGTGTGTCAGTTTTGTTTTATTAATATGTAATTTATGTTTTGTTTGTGCGTATGCATATTTGCAATAAACCGATACTCTTCTGTGTGAGGGACGACTATTATTATTTTGATTTGACAATTCAACAAAATTTGGCTAATCTGTGAATCCTTCTGATTGTAGAAAAAAAAGATTTTAGGTGTGTATTTTTTTTTCCTTTTGCGATCTTTTGTTATGTACATGTAAGGATGAATGAAAACTAGAGAGATAATGGATACTGTTGCCGTGGTAATAGCAGTGGCCATCTTGTGACTGCAAGGAGAGCAAAATTCTAATAGAAAGTAATAGGTACAAAAGGTTTCAAATGTCATCTGAACACTGTTGTTTCAATCAACAAGTTTTGACCCCGTCTCATGTTAAGTAGCCTACCTGATTAGCATTTGATTGGCTTGACCTCTTACTTAACCAAGGTCTGGATATAATACTGTAATATTAAATATACTACCATTACAGTTCAAAGAGGTATTCTCTGTCTTCATAAATATAGTTTACTTCACGTGTCTTTCAAACCAACCCTTGTCTCTGCTTAAAATCTGCACCTCACTGTCTTCAAATGAGTGGTTTCTGGCATAAAGATGAAGATGAAGATGCCGCCTGTAAACCACAATTTGAGTTGAGTTGAAATGTCTTGATTTCAAAAACAGTGTCCAGATCACTACCTTTGAAACCTTTTCTACCTTAGACCACTCCTGGACGAATGAAATATTACACCGACTTGTGAATAGAAAGTAATGTAGAAACACAGAGAGAAACTGTATTAAGCAGTTAAAAGGGAAATTGTAATGAAAACTCAAGCCTCTGTAGGCTCCCTGATTTTTACTGTCTCAAAAACATGAAAAACAGAACTAGTTCATATTGCAGTGGTTTTAAGTTATTCCTCACTCACCTTATGCATTCCCAACATCCTAATTATTCACCACAATGACTTTATAAGTGCTTTTCACAACTTTCAGAAAGTCAAATTTTGCCGTAACGGTAAAGCTAACAAATGACTTTAAAGTGCTTTTCACAACTTTCAGAAAGTCAAATTTTGCCGTAACGGTAAAGCTAACAACTCTTGGCATGCAAACGCACACTTCCTGATTATCAGATAGTAAATCACTTTATAATTAGGTGCAGTATTGCAGACTTTTCAATCAAACAATCAGTCAAACTTTATTTGTACAACACTTTTCATACATTTGAAATGTAGCACAAAGTGCTTCACACGCAACAAAACAATTACAGCAATTATAACAACGGCAACCCCCCATTGTTCCTTCCATACATACAGCAATTAGACAGAAAGAAACATCAAACATAAAGCTCCTATTGTTGCTTATAGCAACAATTAAAATGGAGAGTTAAAATTAGACAATAAAAAGGTAAATAATAATCATTTAAAAGGTAAAGGTTTTAATTAAAAGGTAGACTGTTCCACAGACGGGGGCCGTAAAAACTCACTGTGAGTTTTGCTTTGAACTCTCGGACAGTTAAAGGGTGATTACCTGAGGACCTGAGGGTCCGAGAGGGCTCATATGATAAACGCAGATAAATAAACAGGACTAAGACCATTAAGAGCTTTATAAACCAAGTGCTTTGAAAATCAGAAGTACTTTAAAATCTATCCTGAAGCTCATAGGAAGCCAGTGCAGACTTCAGTCCTGGTGTGATATGCTCTCTCTTTGGTCCTCTGGTCACCGCGCTGCAGAGTTTTGTAGCAGCTGAGGTGGTGCTGTAGTTTTCTTTGGAAGGAGAGCATTAGTCAACACAGTCTGTAATAAAAGCATGTATTAATGTCTCCACACTGACTTGAGAGAGAAATGGTCTGACTCTGGCAATATTTTTTCGCTGACAAAAACCCGCTTTAGTGACAGACCTAATATGTGGCTCAAAATCAAGCTCACGTCAAAAATGACACTTTTAAACTTTTCACCTTTCCACAGGGGTTTAGTGAAGAGGTTTGGAGCTTAGCTTTGAGCCTCTCTCTCTGAGCTTCAGGACCAATTATTAAAACTTCAGTTTGCTGCCATCCAAGACAATATCTAAACTGCAGTTAGAAAGGGTATCGATTGGGCTTAGGCCATTATGAGACACGGCAATATAGAGCTTAGTATCATCTATTTTGACCTCAAGACCTGTTTATAAAATATATCTGTACTGAAGCAAGATACAATTTGCGAAAAAGTCAAGTACAGGGCCTTTAATTTTATTTTTATACTTTCTCTAGTTTTCATTATACCATATTGTTTATAGTAATGCTAGAACTCAAAGGCCAATATTCCAGTTAGACATTGAATTCTTTAAACTTCAACTTAAGTCTTATATTTTTCCAGCAACAATTTGACCGCTCGTCTCTGCCCTAATCTCTGACCTTTCCAGTCAAAAAGGAGAAATATTTTCCTCTTGACATTTCGCCCATGCTTCATCGAGCCCACATGGAGACCAACACCGTAGTGTCCAAAGCATGATTCATCGACTGCAGCACTATAAAATTGGAGGTCACCATTGATTAGCAGACAGCAGCTTCCCTCCCCGCCTGGTCTTGACTTTATTTTTAGCCCTCTGCTTTGTCGATAGCATGAAACTTCTTTGTGTTGCTAGCATTGTACCTTCTCCCCTGCCGAGACGCTATTGTAGGTCACAGCAAAGCACCCTCCAAAGGTTGAACCGATGATTAGAATCAATGGATGGGGAAATGTCAACTAATGCTTCTGTTTACCACCTCGGAGAAGACAACTATTTTTCAGTTGTTTCATGTTGGGCTGTGGAGGGATTGCGGGTAAAAATGGGGGGAATTTGGAGACGGGAGCGCACGGATGAGTTGGAATGCAAAGGTTGGTGACATTTCCAGGGAATGTTTATTGATTGTGGTCTGGGTTGGCGCACCAGACTGATGCAACATTGATGACACTATAAGAGGAGAACACGGAGTCGATTGTTGGATTTCATAGAGAGCCAGGAGAGCTTTTAGGTGTTGCTTATGAGAGACGATGCTAGAATAGGCTTTTGTTTGGATTTATTTCATTCTGCTACTTTAAAACAGGGGGTATTGCACTTGTAGATCGCCATTTTACCTGTTATTGTTTTGAAAATGCTAAATTCACCGGAAACGTGTCAACATGTTTAATAGTCTCAGCTTCGTTTTTGACACTCTGAGTTCCCCCCGTCTTCGCTCTCCACGCCAAGTCACTCCCTCACACGTTACAATCTTGACTAAACTAAACTTGTGGGCTGAGCACTGGACAGAATCGCACTGCTAACCTTAAGGAGGGTTTGAACAGGGCCCAGGAGTGATTGCTAGATTACTCAAACATCTAAAACCTCTTGTTGTTGCATGTTTTTGATGAGAGAACAACGTTGTAACATGGTAGAAACCTCCAAAAAGTTGATTTTGCACAATACGCTGTCTTTAAAATCAACTTTCGAGCTTTTAACCATATCGTGATGGTTTTCCTGCATCGTTAGCTTCCTTTAAGTAATCCTTTACTTCTCTGCGTTCTAGGTTTGAGTGCTCAGATAATTTCAGTTTTCACCTATCCCCACCCACTGCTCTGTACTTATTTGCAATTCTTTAAAAAATGTTGACTCCGTGTCACGCACAAATGTTGAAAAAGGCATATTGTTCAAAAATACAAACATAATAATTTCTTTTTGTGCTGTTATGATGAAATGCCACTACTAAGGGTGCGAAGGATTAGTGTTGTCACAAGTCTAAAATTTCAAACTCAATTCCATTACTAAGGGATAAACTCAATACGCAATACAGATTCTGATACCACGATGATAATAAAAAAACCCACTTTATTTAGACAATAGAATGTGATTTTCAGCATTAAATAATAGGACTTTCTTTTATATTTCCATGTGGCCTCATATCTGTGGTAGGTTCCATAGTGGTCCATGGCCGTGTACTAGTCTATGTGTCTTATACTTGTTCTGATGCAGCTCAAGATCATTAAAGCTTTTCAGGAAAGCTTCATTTCTGTCCTGTAAATGTGACTTTTTTAGTATCTATACTTGTTCAAATGAGTATCTAGTTTCGATACTAGTTTTAGTATCGATTAGTATCTGATTTTTGATGCTTTTGACAGCCCTACAGAGGAAACAAGGATACAACTAGAACGCAAAGAACTGTGCTGTTGATCCTTAGATACGTGATCAAGGTTGTTATCTGGGTAATATGAGTCAAATGTATATGTACACAATACAAAGTCAATTACAAACCTCTTCTGATTTTCAAAGCACTTGTTTTTGCAAAAGGTTTTATCACATGGAAAAAACAAGTACCTCTCATTTTGAAGTGCTGCAAAATACTGTTTTATTTTGACAGCGTTTCACTTCCACAAATGTTTCGAGCAGAGATGAGCCAACAGGCCAATTACCACAGCATCTTCTCCTCTCCTCTCTCCTCCCTCTGTCCTCCTCTTCACTCTCCTTCTCTTCCTCCTCTCATCTCCCCTCTCCCTCTCTCCTCTTCAGTCCCCCTCCTCCTCTCATCTCCTTCCTCTGTCCTCCTCTTCACTCTCATCCTCCTCTCATCTTCTCTCATCTCCTCTTTCCC
>KN485960.1:36941-55283 GCA_000787095.1 Periophthalmodon schlosseri
TCCCCTTCTCCTCCTCTAATCTGCTCTCTTCCTGTCTTCTCCTCTCTCCTCTTCACTCCCCTCCGCTTCTCATCTCCTCTCTCCCTCTCCTCTTCCTTCTGCCTCTCTCCTCCCTTTCTCTTCTACTATTCCTCTCCTCCCCCTCCTCTTCCTCTCTCTCCTCCTCCTCTGCTCTCTCCCCCTCTCTTCTGCTCTCGCCATCTCTTTTCTGCACTCCTCCTCTCTCCTCCCCCTCTCTTCTGCTATCTCCCTCTCCTCCTCTTCCTCATCCCTCCATCCCTCTCTCCTCCTCTCTCCACCTCTGTTCTGCTCTGTCCACTTCTCTATCACTCCCTCCTCCTCTCCTCTCCTTGTCTCCTCTCCCCTCTCCTCCTTCTCTTTCTGCTCCCTCCATCTCTCCTCCTCTTCCCTCCCTCTCTCCTCCTCTCTTCTGCCCTCTCCATCTCTCCTCCTCCTCTGTCCCCTTCTCTTCTGCTCTCTCCCTCCCTCTCTCTTCCTCTCTCCTCGTCACTCCTCTTATCTCTTCTCTCCTCCTCCTCTCTCCTTACCTCCTCTGCTCTCTCCTCCTCCTCCTCTCTCCTCCTCCTCTTCCTCCTCCATCCCCCTTACATCCTGCTCCTCTCTTCTCCTCATCTCCCTTTGACTCCTCTGCTCCCTCTATCTCTCCTCCTCTCTCCTACTCCCTCTATCTCTCCTCCTCTGTCCTTCTCTCTTTTCCTCTCTCCTCTTCACTCCTCTTATCTCTTCTCTCCTCCTCCTTTCTTCATGTCTCTATTGCTCTCTCTCTTCTCCTCCTCACCTTCCCTCTGCTCCTCTCCTCTGCTCTCTCCTCCTCCTCTTCACTCCTCCATCCCCCTCACCTCCTCCTCATCTCCCTTTGACTCCTCTGCCCCCTTCCTTCCCTCCTCCTCTCTTCTGATCCCTCCATCTCCTCTCTCTTCCTCTCTCCTCTTCACTTATCTTATCTCTTCTCTCCCCCTCCTCTGCTCTCTCCTCCTCTCTCCTCCTCCATCCCCCTTACATCCTGCTCCTCTCTTCTCCTCATCTCCCTTTGACTCCTCTGCCCCTTCCTTCTCTCCTCCTCTCTTCTGATCTCTCCATCTCCTCTCTCTTCCTCTCTCCTCTTCACTCGTCTTATCTCTTCTCTCCCCCTCCTCTGCTCTCTCCTCCTCTCTCCTCCTCCATCCCCCTCACCTCCACCTCTATCCTCATCTCCTTTTGACTCCTCTGCCCCCTTCCTTCCCTCCTCCTCTCTTCTGATCCCTCCATCTCCTCTCTCTTCCTCTCTCCTCTTCACTTATCTTATCTCTTCTCTCCCCCTCCTCTACTCTCTCCTCCTCCTTTTCACTCCTCCACCCCCCTCACCTCCTCCTCTTTCCTCCTCATCTCCCTTTGACTCCTCTGCTCCCTCTATCTCTCCTCCTCTCTCCTACTCCCTCTATCTCTCCTCCTCTGTCCTTCTCTCTTTTCCTCTCTCCTCTTCACTCCTCTTATCTCTTCTCTCCTCCTCCTCTCTCCTCTGCGTCGCCCTCCCTCCGCTCTCCCCCTCTCTTCTCGTCTCTCCATCCCTCCTCTTCCTCCTCTCTCCTCTGCTCTTCACCCCTCCTCTTCATTCCTCCTGTCTCCCTCTCTCCTCTCCTCCACCCACTCTCTAACCGCACCATGACTCAGCGCAGACATCACAATCTGTTTTGGAGAGGTGCTCAGTCCGCTCTAATCCTCTCCCAAATTGGCCCCGATAGAAGTGGCTGTTTCTATAAAGCGCTCCTAAAAACAGAGAGAATGAAGATCTTGAAAGTTGGTGTTGAGCTAAAAGTCAAGACAACAAGTGATGCAACCGCGAGGAAGAGTGTGTTATTCTGCTGCTCGTGCCCATGTTGTTTTTTCATGAACGATTGAATAGATGTGAAGAGAAGTTTGAGTAATACGCTATTGTCCTGCACTCAATGCTTGCTTTTTTTTTATTGTACTCACTTACAATTCTTGGAAATTTTCAGACTTTTCAAATGGTTTATACACACATTTTACATATCAGTTTTCATATTTAAGAACACAATTGCGTAAAACGTTACTTAAAGGTCCTATATTACGCAAAAATTTTTCATATTTAAGAACATAATTGTGTAAAACGGAGATGATATTACGCAAAATTGTGAGCTTTATAATGTTATAATGTTGTTCCCTCATCAAAAACATACCTGGAGTTGTGTTTTGTTTCATTCACATGTTTGATTAATCTTGCTTTATTAGTCTGTCTACATTTCCCAAGCTCAAAATGCTTTGTTCCACCTTGTGATGTCATGAAGCGGGAGTTTTCAAGTTAACAGCTGCCTTTTGCCTTTTGTTTAGTGGAGATTGGAAATTCCAGGGCTGAAATGATCTAAATGATTCTAGTGAAGGTGAAGCACTTCCTGTATTACCACATGACATCATAAGGTGGAACAGAGTGTTTTCTGTTTGAGACAGTCTAAATATGCAGGGTTTGTGTGTTAAACATGTGTGAATGAAACAAAACAAAACCCCAGGTATGTTTTTGATGACAACATTCTAACATAGATCAGAAAAGAGCCCTTTAAAAGTGTTTTAAAATTTCTCTTAAGTACAAATTTGGCAGCAGTACTTGTACTTGTAATTGAGTACATTTTTAGCCAGGTAACTACTTTTACTTGAGTACAAATTTTCTATACTTTTTCCACCACTGAATCTGTGAAACTTAAAGTCCTTCGACCCTGATTTTTTACACTTTTCAGGATCAGGAAGTGTGCGGTTAACTTGCTAGTTGTTGTTAGCATTACCGTCACAGCAAAACTCTGCTCTGGTATCTGAAAGTTGTGAAAAGCACTAAATTAGGAAGTTCAAAATGCATAAGGTAAGTGAGGAATAACTTTGGACCACTGCAAACCGTCTAAAATGAACTAATTCTGTTTTTCACATTATTAAGACAGTAAAAATCAGGTAGAGCGCCTTTAATATCTGTTGCATAAATATAGATTTTACTGTTGAAAAAGTCAATCCCAAGCCTCATCTGATTTCTCTCCCTGACAGAAGTTTGTGTAAAGCGCTCCGACAAACAGCAAGACTGGAGATCGTGAAAGTCGACATCGGTTTCTTCAGCTGAAAGTCCGAAGTCGGAACAACCAGTGATGCAACTGTGAGGAAAAGTGTGTTAGTCCTGCTTATGCCCGGACTGTTTCTTCACCAAAGACTGTATGGATGTGAATCGAAACGAAATGATGCATTTTTCAGGACGTCAACAAGAAGAGACTGCTCAAAACAGACCAGTGAGAAGATCTGAAGGTGGATTTGGTATTCAAGAAGTGATGGAGAAACTGCATAGTCATTGTGCTGCGTTTGTTCTGTCTACTCATTGCATCATTTTACTGTGCAGAGTGTTGTCATCTTCCATGTGTTTACTCAGGAAGGCAAATTTATAAAAAGTTAACTATGAAAAAGAAGTTGGTCAAAGTGTTATGGAGAAGATTGTGAAGAAAAAAAAAAACTGGAACCAAGCTTTCAGTCATGTTATAATGTCGTTATCTCCTCAAAAACACACCCGGAGTTGTGTTTTGTTTCATTCACACATGTTTGAGTAACCCTTTATTATTCTCCAGAGCTCAAAATGCTCAGTTCCACCTGGTGATGTCACGTAGTGGTAGCTTTCAAGTTAACAGCTACCTTTTACCTTTAGCTAAGTAAAGATTGGAAAATTCCAAGGCTGAAATCATCCAAATGATTCTAGTGAAGGTACAGTATGTGGAGTTTAAAAACACTCTGGAGCATTTCCTGTATTACCACATGACATCACGAGGTGGAACAGAGTTTGAGAAAAGAGCACGGCCTAAATATGCAGGGTTTGTGTGTTAAACATGTGTGAATGAAACAAAATACAACTTCAGGTATGTTTTTGATGAGGAAACAACGTTATAACATAGATCAAAAACACTTTAACTGCATGAGGCTCAACGTATAGAGCGAAATCAAAGAGTCGGGAAACTCTGGAATACCAAAAGATTTTCTACATTCCATAAGCTTTTAGTCAGTCTTTTGATAAATCTGACGACTATTCGAGGAAATACAAGCACAAACAGCTGATGAAGTAATACTTGTGCAGATTTAATAGGACTAATTACCGCGGCAAAGTACGACACATCTCTCTCAGGATTTTTTGTTGAATCCTGACAGAAGCAGCATAAAACATGAGGTCAGGAGACTTCTCCAAAGTTTCAGGCTTTAGTGTTGTATGACCACAGTCCAGTGTGAGGCTGCGGCTCACACGCAGGGGGCACTCTAGAGCTGAGAGCAGGGGTGGAACACGGGGAGGCTGCAGAGAGTCGGGGCTCCTCTAGGAACCTCTGATACAGGATATGAACATATGCGATATTCAGTATGTGCGACACAGGTTAACTCCACTTGTGTTCTTAAATAATGGCCTAATGTGGATCTTGGAGAGAAACACACTCACTACATTGATACCGGCTACAAAAGTGGGTATCAATACAGTTATACAAATATCAACACTAATTAGCATATGCACATGTTAAGGCTGGCGTAGATTTTGACATTTCTTCATTGTTTTGTGATGCCCTGTTTGTCTTCTGAAACACTTCTTCATGCATATATTTACTGAAATCCCTTCATCCTTAAAATCAGAATTGTCAGGGCAGAATCAGTATTGAAAAAATGACCCCCAAAAGTACTTTGTAGCGTATCAATACCAAAAAATGTGGTATCGCCCATCCCTCAAATGCAATCTAATGTATGACAAGAAGTGATGGCTAAATTATATGCATTTGACCGTTGCGCCATCTCCAACTCCATCTGTTTTGTTCTTTACTACCTGCACAATATCAGTTTACAGTTTGAATCAGGGGCCCTTATTTCATTACCTAATACAGTGTTTCTCAAACTATGGTACGCGAGCTCCTTCAGGTGGTACTTGGACAGCTCTTCAGTTTGTATGTCTAATTTAAAGTTCATTTTATCCACTTTTCTGTCCTCCTTTGGATCATTTCTTGTTTAGAACTCCAGTGGCAATGATGTAGTCCACTTAGACCTGGTTTCGCCCTAGATTAGACCCAACGTAATGAGGTAAAAGTAGTAAAGAGGTGACAGTAGCTCAGTGGTGCGACAGTAGCTCAGTTGGTAGTGTTTGTCCACTGATCCGAAGGTTGGCGGTTCCTGTGAGCGGTCCGATTCACTGACCCCCAGGTTGGCGTTGCAATTCCAGCTGTCCTTGGGCAAGACACTTAACCCACCTCGCCCCCAGTGTCTGCGTACACTGGTGTGTGAATGTGCGTGTGAATGGGTGAGTGGTTCCATGATGTAAAGCGCTCTGAGTGCGTTGAAGGTGGAAAAGCGCTATATAAAAATGCGACCATTTACCATTTAAAATACTGTAATTAAGTACAAATTTTAGGTATCTGTACTGTACTTGAGTCCATTTTTTTAGTGGATACTTTTAACTTTTACTTCACTACATTTGAGAGCAGCTATCTGTACTTTCTACTCCACTACATTTTTTTTTAATGGACAAACAAGTAAAAGTATTTTTTTATTATTGTTTGAGACCTGCTGAAAAAGGCTGAGGGGTTTATTTTTAACATTTGAGCAAACAAATATATAAAACAGCGATTCAGTTGTTTCTGGTGAACAAAATTCAGCACAAATCTTTATCAAAATCAATACATTTGAAGCTTTAAGCTAAGTTCCACAGTTCAAATACTGCTTTATGACATGTATTGCTGCAGTGTGGTGTATTGTGCTGTGTGGTTATTTCCAAAGGCTCAGGTGCAGTAGTAAACAGTGGATTATAGCCTCAGACCTCCATGGCCCTCTCTCTGCCCTCTCTCCCCGCTCCAGCTGCTCCTCCCCCTCTCCTCTGGCTCCAGTGCTCCCCTCCACACCACCTCTCTGCTCATTAGTGCCATTACCGAGAGCAGCGGGGCCCGGGGACTCGTATCCTGTCGGGCCCCCGAGTCGGAGGACGACGACTCTGCCAGAGGAGCAGATGAGAGGCCTCTAACAATCTGACAGATGCTGCTCAAATGAGTGTGTGTAGTAGTGGAGAGTTGAACTGCATGGCCGAGTGAGTTAAGTCTACTGCTGCTCAGGAGAAGTCCATAGAACCCCTTAAAAAAGAAATAATAAAAAGTAAATACAAAATATAAGAACAAGTGGGATAATGATTTAATGGCACCACATACAACGCCATGAAACTGACATTATTGTAAAGACCCTATGTTGAAGTCCTTTTTTTTTTTCTTCTCCCACTCAAGGACCTCAGTGCTTGTCTGCACCTCTTGATGTCATCAGGTGGTGCTCCTCCATGTTTTAAAGTCCATTCACCATCATAAAACTCATTCTCAATTTCAGCACAATTGCCTTCTTTTTCCAGGTTTAGGTCTAATGTGGTGTGTGTGTGTGTGTGTGAACACTCCATTAAACTGCTTCACTTTAAGTGAACTGTCAGATGTCAAACATAAAGCTTTAGATAAATGATCTTGTTCTGTACATCCTCATTATTTTATTAAGCTACACTCTGACGCGGTGTCAAAATCACATCAAACGCCTCTAGTTGGACGGCTTTGCCTTTAAAGGCAGACGCTTGAAACCTGATTCGGGGAATTTCACCAAAAGTTTAGTTTTAGTAACTCTCAAAGGCGCCGCTTGAACTCTAAAATGCTGTGTGAACGCTTTATACTTCATACTTCTCTGGTCGATGTTTTGACGCATGTCTCTAAGTGCATGTTATTACTTGCCCATGAATGTACGCTGTATAACATTTTATTGCTCAAACACCTAGTTGTCTCACCTGCTGGACTACATGGAGATAACTAATGCTATATTGTGGAACATTCATCAAAGCAATAACAATTTCTAGGAGATGAGCAGGTGCGGACCCTCCACCTGAAAAGTTACATAGTACACGTTTAAACAACATGTACAGTCTTCAGTCACAACGCTTTGGTAGAGCAATGTGTATCCAAAAATCTGACAGAAACTCTATTGTCAGTACAAGAACCATTTCATCTCACAACCCACTGGTCTACCATGTTTATATCAAGGTCTGAGGAAGCCCAAGGACATTATAACAACAGCATATTTGGTCACGACTAAAGCAATAACTAAGAAAAAACAACAAAACAAAACAATACTGTTTGCTGGAAAACTATTCGCCCCCTATGGTTATTATGTACCACAATCAAAGGCTAGCTACTTTCCCCGCTCCAGTCTTCTCCCATGCGTTCCCATGTTTACGGATACACACACCCAAGGCAGTCCGAGCAATGTACTTTGAATTTGCATATTTACCAGAAGGAAGAAGTTATCCTCAGGTGAAGGTTACTGGAGAATAGAAGATGGATTTTTTGGTACGTTTATTTACTTGCGACTGCGGTTTCCGAGCACACCCACGTATTTCTCACTGTCCCAATGCTCTGCTGGAGATGAAGCTATAGTCTCGTTTTTAAGTCCTGGATGAGCGGTAATTAGTACAGCCCACAGTAAGAAACAAGACCAGAATTTCAATTTGATCTGTAGATGTCAATACGTGCGTAACCTGTTGGTATTTCTGTTGAGAAGCAGTGGTGGCGTAATTGGTTGAGCGTTCTCCCCACAACTAGGTGGTAACCGGTTCGAGTGCGTGCTACTGCGCTATTGACCCGTGCTTCAATGCTGCTGGGCCAACTTGTTAGAAGCAGTATTGATATACCGATAATATGGTGATAACAAAACCACTGTTTATTTAGACAATAGAATGTGATTTTCAACATTAAATCGTAGTACTTTCTTTCATATTGTAGTGTTCTGATGTAAGAAAACGCACCAAATTTCTTCAGGTTGTTTATTTTCTGAACACAAGGGCTACTGAAGGCCGTAACCCGCACCAAAGCAAGAGCAAAACAACAGCAGTCTCAACTCGCTAGAGCCAGTCTCCAAAATAGACCGGTAGCTCACGAAAAGAACCTTCGCATCAACTTGTCGGCGTAGCAACCAAGTGTCACGTACAAAAGCGGTTACAAGAACAACAAAATGTGTCAACTCTGAGCTAAACACAAAATATCAGATCATCACAATATTACTGTGTGGCCTTAAATCTGTGTAATCCCTCAGTCGTCCAGGTAGGTTCCATAGTGGTCCATGTGTCTTATACTTGTTCAGATACAGCTCAAGATCATTCTAAAGCTCTTCAGGAAAGGTTCAAATCTGTCGAGTGAATGCGACCATTTTTGTATCGATACTTGCGCCAATGAGTATCTAGTTTCGATACTAGTTTTAGTATCGATTAGCGTCAGATTTTCAATACTTTTAACAACCCTGACAGACACAGAAACAATAACTCATTTAGAACGATAGAATCTAGATCAGGAAATAGCGTATTATGGGCCCTTGTGTGTGTTAGTGTTACTTATCCACACCACTTTTCAACAGTATTACCCAATTTGAAAGCTATCCATCAGTATTTCCTGATATCTTGTTAGCCAACGTAGCGTTCCGACTTGACACTTTTATTATTCCCTGAGCCTAGGATTTGTGAACCCGCACTTGTAATGGATTATATTTAGTAGCACTCCATCTAAACATGCTTTCATTTCATTCCGAGACGTACCTCTACAGCCTCGGATCATTTGTTACGACAAATAGCAGTTCGATGGCAGTAGACTTTAAAATTATGGATTTATTCCGCGCACACACTCAGCCGGTGCAATCCCAACTTTTGTGATTTGTTTGGGGATAAACAGTTGAAAAAAGAACTCATCGCGTCGGAAATCCACTTGAGAAAAAAACTAAAAACATTGGCGTCAGTCGCGTCTGGGTGGTGTGTGATCACAAGTGTCACTACTATATCATCCGCGGTGTGTGTTCAAAACGGCTCAGATTGGAACGAAAAAGCTTGTCTCACTGATGTCGGCGGAGCGCTCTCACAACAAATGGAAACTTTTTCAGGGTGGCTCTTTGGAAAATGAACTTTGTACATTAGAGAGAGAGAACACATCTGACTTTCTGAACTTATTTGAGTGAAGAAACATGAGCGGCTTCCAAAAATAGTGACTTATTTTTAACGCATTCTCAAACTGGAAGAATGTGTGTTTCATCAGTGATTTTAGAGTTATGCGTGGAGTTTGGATGTTCTTTGAGACCTCCAAGAAATCGTGTGAAATCATGCACGATATAGGGTAAGGTCGTTGACACAGACCGGCAGCCACGCCAGTCAAGTTCACTACCGTAGATAATGGTGAGTAATTTAAATGGAATGGCCTTCTGTCTTGTATTGAGTTACAGAAAAAAAAAAAATGTTCAAGCAACCTTTCTTTGTGTACTAGATTATGGAGATATAATAAACATGCAGACTTCAGCCTCTTCCTTGACTTGTTCAAGCAACTTTTCTTTCTGTACTAAATTATGGAGATAAAATAAACATGCAGACTTTAGCCTCGACTTTGAAACCTTTAGATGCACTCTTTCACTCAGCCTTTCGTTTCATAACAGGTGATGAATTTAAAACCCATCTGTTCACTCTATGAAAAAGTAGGTTGGCCATCGCTCTGTCAGAAGAGAACAACGCTGTATAAAATGGATTTATAAGGGACGACTTGATAGACTGCCTGAATATCTCACTTGCTTGTTGAACTTTGATACAGGGACTTTCGATACAAGATCTCATGACTGTTTACGTCTAAAAACTGGCCGCACTTTTGGTTATTTTGCTTATCAACAATGGAATACATTTCAAGGCCATGCAAAACTGGATACTTTGGTGCCACTAATGCACTGTAATAATCTGGTGATAAACATTTATAATCACACCTGCACCTGTTTTTAATGTTTAAATAGACTTAGTTATTTGTTTTGTTTGTTTTAGTTTGTATTTTTCTGTATTTTAACTTTTCTGTATTCAGGTACTCTCATTGTGTAGGTAAAGATAAATGAAAAGGGCGGATGGAGAGATCTTCCAGACGAGGTGGTGATCTTGAAGAGATGTTTCACTGTTGAGGTAGCAACGTGGTTCTGGATGGTGGTTGGCCATTGGAGACAGCTGGCTACGAGAAGTCTTCCAGGCTAATATTACGCTTAGTCTGAATCTAATTGGCTCTGTGCACAACAGCGCTCGGCAACCTCACTGTTAGCATCACTACTTCCTGTCCTCTGTGAGGTTTTTGCCGAATCATGCTAAAATGAATAAATATTTAAGATTAGGCAGTGGTTGGATGTCATGACAACATGTTAAAAACTACACAAATAAAATGAGTAGGCCTACTTCACCAGAGGACATTTCTGCGTTTAGAAAGAGTGATGTTTGTGTCTCAGTGCTAACGGTAATGCTAATTTTGAGGCACAGTACATATCAAAACAACACACAAACTGAAGTATTCTACATATAAAAATAATTGGGTTGTTGTTTATTCTAATTAATTTGAATTTTATGTTACGTTTTCACATTTTAATAAAAGTGACTGTTAGCTTTGAGACACAGTGAGCTAGCTAGCATGCTACTGTACACAGAATCTATTAAATTTCATTTTTATATATTGTCAAGGTCATTGGTTAACTTATTTTAAATTTTATGACCATTGATTGTACCGTCCTGACTGCGAAACAATCACCCCATGTTTATTGACAACCTGCCGTCAATATGTATAAATTTTGTATGTAATATTTAATACCATTCATTTGTGTCGATAGCACTTTCTAAACATCTTATAGACGCTTACCTCTAGAGGACATTGAGGGGCTCATTCACGCCAACTGTATATTAAATGCCTTTCCCAGAGGATGCAAGAGCGGAGCATTGAAAATATAATAAGGTGTCAACGCAAAGCCAAGGTGACCCTCTGGTCACTGTCCACCATTTTCTCCAAGGTCAAGTGTGAAGACTCCTTTCCAACGGATATTTTGTGTACTTTAAAAAAATATATATCTAAAGGAGTATGGAGGATTTAAAGCTGCTAATCTGTTGCTATGGCTTATCTGAGCCTTTCTGCTGGAGGACAGAACATAAGCGTTTTAGCGCAGTGGAGTGGACTGACAAAATATGCTTAGTTCCAACCGTGGCATAGTGAATCCTATTGCTTTGGGTGAAATGTTCCGCAGTGGCTTTAATCAATCAAGTTATCAATCTTGCGTTGATTAAATAGCAGGTGTTTTATTTTGTTTGCGCTGTTGTTGTTGTTCTGCCCATACGGTATATTTTGTATTTGTATATTTTATTGACCTTATTTTAATGCATGCCTTTATTCTAATTTTAATAGCTTATATTTACTATGATTATTCTTTGTTTTCTGTTGAACCATAACACCAAAGCAAGTTCCTACTTTGTGAAATGTGTTCACTAAGAATGGCAATATAACTGATTCTGATTATTGCTGAAAAAAAACCTAAAAACAACAACCTCTCCATGAAGACGAGGTGACAAACTCTCCACCAAAAATGTTACATAGTGTAGTTTTAAGTTAAATAAATAATTGTAATATGGGTGGATGACTTTTGGCGCTGACACTTTTGGTAACTGAATTAGCATTTTGCATATTTGTTTTTTTAATTTATTTTTTAAGCACACAAGAATTGCTCAACAAACCATGGCTAAACTTGAGAGGTGATTTTCCTAATTTATGTAAAACTGCTGAAAAAGCTTGATGTAAAAACAACAAATTAGTAACTGATCCATGTTGTAGTCGTTTTCAGAAGTCCAGCCATCTGCTCCTTCTGACTGGTGCCTAACAGCCCTGGCACAAGTCTGACTGTGAGCCCAGCCAAAGCACCAGCAGGGTCCTGCATGAGATGCTCCACACTCCAGACCAAACAACACCCATCACTCATTTATTACAGCTCTAAACACTGCAACACTGTCTAAAACATGTCACCGGCTTCCCACATATAGTGTCTTTGTGAGGCTAGAAACGGCACGAAAATAATATCTTCATGGTTTAATATTGCATCAGAAGAAGATGAAGAATGTTAGCCATGTCCCTCCATTTATCAAAAAGCCGAGTGAAATAATAAACAAATTGTAAAAACCCAAGTGAGATAAATATAAAATGTAAATATATAAAAATATAAAAACTAAAGATTTTAGTTTCCTTTTAAAAATATGAACATTTGCAGCCAACCTCAACGCAGCCAACGATGGGGGCTGTAAAAACTGAATGATAATTTCTGAGATGATAAAAACCAGCCTTAGCAACGAACCTAATGTGTGGCTCAAAGCTAAGGTCACTGTCGGAAATTACATCTAAACTTTTGACCTTTTCACGGGGGGTTCAGTGAATAGGTTTGGAGCTTAGCTTTGAGCCACTCTCTCTACCTTCTATCTTTTGTTTAATAGATTGGCAATTCCAGGGCTGAAATCTTCTAAATGATTCTAGTGAAGGTGTATGGAGTTTAAAAATAAGGTGGAGCACTTCCTGCATTACCACATGAGCAGAGAAGAACTCAGCCTAAATACGCAGGGTTTGTGTCTTAAACGTGTGTGAATGAAACAAAACACAACTCCAGGTATGTTTTCGATGAGGAAACAAGAAACAAAACCAACTCCAGGTATGTTTTCGATGAGGAAACAACATTATAACATAGATTTTAAAAAAAAAAATGTGTAAAATAGGACCTTTAGACATCGTTACAACATGATAAAAACTCAAAACAGTCAAGTTTGCATGATGATGATGGTGGCACTTTTTTAACCATTGGTGAAACCTCTTAATAATTGTTAATAACCTCCTAACCTTGCTTGAATACGCTGTTAGCAGACCCAACATGGTCCCATTCAGCTGGACTATGGCGAGGGTGTGTTGCATTTCTCCGCAGAGGCAGCCCTGTGGCACTGATAACGTCCTTGTGTTGAGGTTCCTTATTTATTTCTCATTAATCCGTCGGTCGGGGTGGCAGCTGTGTCCGGAGATTGTCATGTTTGCGCTAGCTTTTGTTTGCTTCGCTTTGCTATCACAGCGTTTCACCTTGTATCTAAAAAGGATAGAGCTTTTTTTTATGTAGCATTGGGTTCCAGTGCCGCTGCTGGATGGGCTGTTTGCTATTTGTGGGTGTGGGTGCGTTGCTATGAAAAACTGCTGATAATTGATGTGATGTCTGGTATGTAAATTAGATTTGAGTGTGTTTTGGTAACGCTGATAGAGATGGCTCTTTTCCACTATACCCAGTTAGCAGCAGCACTACTGGCATCAGCTTGGGATGTGCAATTAACTGAATTCAAATTGTGCGATAATTATTGCTCCAGTTACAAAAGTGGTCTAAAAAGAGATGCATTGAATGGGTTTATATTTATTTATCTTTATTTATACAGAGAGCCCAATGAGAGCACTTAGACTCTATTTTTCAGGGGCGCCCTTGGGTTGGTGCTAGATAGTATGCTCCAGAGGGACAGGCTGCTATGATTGGTCGTTTGAATAGATGAGTTTAGGAACAAGGTTAGAATTAAGGTTAGGAGAAGTTTTGGTAAGTATTTGGTTGGCTAGTATTAAGTTGAAAGCAAAGTTACACACTAACTTTCTGGAGGTCACCTGCACGACTCCATGGAATTAGAAAGTTAAAACCGTACTTGGGAACGCTCTCCATGAACATAGATACGTTTTATGCCATACTGTGTAATATTAAAGCCAAAAGAGCAATGCTTACATTTTTCGGCGCTATTGACCCACTTTAGCTTCTAAATGCTACTACTGTCTTTGTGGTGGCATTTCTGGTTAAGCGGGAATCCCTTTCATTTCAATTGAGAATTTGATCTATATTTTTATGAATTTGTTCTATGTTCGTGTGCAACAACAAGTCAACAATGCACCGATCCTCTGGGAGGCTTTAAAACAGCTTTGTAGTCCATATAGAACGTATTTGCTGCCAAGATCAGCAGCGACATGCAAAATAATACAACCCGAATGACGGTGGCGGCGCCCACGGCAACTTCCAGAATAAGGTGAATAAAACTTAGTAAAACACTTTCATTTTGGCCGATTTTCTGGCTGTGAGTCTTTCTTTTGACAACAAAGGTTGAGTCCTCACTTCAGTCCCTCCCAAGCCAAATATGGACGCTGTTCTACCAAAACAAATCTACATGTCAAATCTACAGTCTTCCCATTAGATATTACAAGCTGATTCTTTTGTAGTCACATCTTTAGGGCCTGGTTCCATGCAACCCGAGCTGATACTCAACCACGGCGTTATGTCCTCTACTGTCTTTAGTCTGATACTCCTGAGAATCCCCTGCTAAGAAACTCTGTAACAAGGTTATGGGGAACTTTATTGTCCCCTTAGAGAAATATACCGTGTCCCATAACTGACCTTTTCCTAGGCATCCTCTCAGGAGCAGTGGGTGACCAAAATACAGTGCCCTGTCAGGAGTACCTAGCTGGAGGATTAACAGTTATTAGGTCGCCAGATCAGTTGAAAAAACACAACGCAAACGCTGTAATTCTATAAAGAATTTGACCATTTTTTTGACAGGCCTTTCTTGAAATATAATCTTTTGCTTTTGATTGTTTCGTAACGCTATTGCAAATTGGATAACCCGGAATTTACAGAGGCAAAGCTGCATCCTCTGAATATTCTCACGTTTAATTAACACACTGTTTTACATTGCTTAGATAGTCATTGTTGATTGGATGAGCTACGTTTTAAAACTACACAAGCTGACGAGAGGGACAATGCTTTGCAGCTGTAACAAGCCGTGGCTGTGATGCTCGCATTAATTAGGCTACTTACTATCTCAATTTTGGTTTTGATACGCCGTGCGCCTTTTTCTTTCTTAAGCTGACTTTGTAGAAATGATGTTTGACGTTTAAAGTGTGTTATATTTATCCGCCATGATTATAAACTTTTCGTAGTATCAAGAATCATTCCCCAAGTTCCTATGCAACTAGTGTTTTTAGATAACTTAATCTGACAGAGCATCGGAAGTTTATTTTGACACCACGTACTCATTGGTTGAGCGGTCAGATCCACTGGTCCAGAGGTTGGCGCTGCGATTCCAGCTCCTATCATTGTGTCCTTGGGCAGAACACTTAACCCACCTGCCCCCAGTGTCTGCGTACACTGGTGTATGAATGTGTGTGTGAATGGGAGAGTGGTTCCTTGTTGTAAAGCGCTTTGAGTGACTTGAAGGTGGAAAAGCGCTATATAAAATGTGACCATGTGACCACAGTCTTTCCTGTGTTTTTCTCTGCTGAAAAACCTGGAGATTGGAGAGTGGAGTCCTAATTTGAGTGACACATAGCACAATTACGCTTGTTGGATGCGCCTACGACATTGATGGCGTAGATTGCCTGTCCGGTTATTAGTAAAAGTGATTTGTGCGCTGTTATTTTGCTAACATGGCCTATTTTTCCAATATAGTGTAATAGCTGCAATAGCTGTAATACTGTACATGCACTTTGGTGAAGCCTCCTATGGGGACCACTTTGAGATGAACCAGGAATACAGGCCACTTAGCAGAGGACCCGTGAGTAACCAGAACATTGTTAATTTTTCATATATTCATTGATGCACCGTATGGGTAGATGTACTTGCCGCTGACCCTGCTACTGTAATTTTGCCTATATCTACAATGCATTGTACATTTTGATATATGGAGAAAAAATACAGCTTTTTAACCCTTAGTGGTGGAAGACCATCTCTCCAGGGAATATATGTAAGACTCGTGGTCCTTCAGCAGTGGACCCGGGAGTAATAGCTCATGCAATGTCCCCTGTGCTACGCTAAAAGTAGCTTGTTTATTGTGGGTTGGCGCAGCAGATTTAAAATTCCAATGAGTTCCCGATCCAGAGCTGTCTACAACAGGCGGGATGACTTAAGTGCACCAGGGGCCGAGAGAGGGGGCCTGCTTCAATACGCGTACAATGGAAGGGCCCCAGCAAGCTATCAAGTCGTCGTCTTCAAAACACTTTTATGGGCTTTGTAAGAGCACACGGGGATCATTCTGAAATCATTAATTCATAGCTTTTGATCAATAATTCCTCCCGCTGTGGAATCTCATCACGGACACCATTTTATTCAAGGACTCTGGCACTTTAAAGGCACTACCACCACATTAGTAGTTTTGTCAACACCCAGCCTGACATTTTCACTATTTTGTGGTTTATTTTAAATCAATTCAGGAAGAAAAATGCCCTCCATGAACTTAAGGATGGCAGACTATTAAATTGTTAGCATTTGAATAAAAATGAAATGCGTGAAACAGTTTGGGAGATAGATTGGAATAGAATAGAATAGATCAGTTTGTACATTTTTATGGTTGTCTTAACAGTTTTACAGCTATATGTTTACATAAAGCTGTTGTATATGTATATATAAAGCATTCCAATAGCTGACCTTAATCTGATTTAATACTCACCCTCAGGTCTAAGGCCTTCAGTACAAGGCTAACCAATTTTTAAGATATAGCAGCTAGTATTTTTAGCCTTATTTACATTTTTTTTTACTCCTCAGCAGAGCAGCAAAGCACCCTTGGCTGGTATTTTGTTTGAATATAACATGAATATTTTTACATGTTTTTTATACTTAAACGTTAGCTAAAGTTATAAATTCTGAAATGCTAAAGCTAAGTTGTCAAAAATAACAATAATTTAGAAAACAATCAGACCCATTCACCTACATCACTTTCTATTAAAAAAAAATCATAATTTTGACCAGATGTTTACATGATTAATACATTTAAAGCCACACTATGTAACGTTTTAGCCAAAAATAAACTATAATCAAACCATCCTGACTCTCTCTGGAGAAGGGCCTCCTCCTGCTTGTTTTCATGGAAATGTTGTTCCTTTGGCCACAAGCTTCCACAGTATGGCACAAAACATGTCTATCTCCATGGAAAATGTTCCGAAGTATGGTTTTAACTTTCTATATCATGCAGGTGACGTGCCACCTTCAGAAAAGTTACATATCGTATCTTTAATGCACATTGTTTAGTTTTACATCTCTGACACCACAGCATAGATTTTAACAGTTCATTTTCAACAACCCCAGGTCACCCACTCAGCTAATTAAACATAATTGGGCGCTCATCCAGGGGAACAAATTGCTTCACAAATAGACCCATATAATAGAAATGTACTTGGAGAATGTACGTTTTGCAAGGCCGTGTAGTTGTGTGCCTTCCATGTATGGTCTAAATGCATCCAGTCACGACGCGTAATATTCAGGCTTGATTTAGCCAAAGCCGCTAACGTGCCCAGAACATGAGGATAAGTGGTTGTCGGACTTCTTCACAACTGTATTTTTGCATCTGCGAGATTCAACATTTATGACTGTTCCTTGTTTTTGCGAGCATATGGTGCTCTTCTGGGCGCCCCATCCCATATGCCGGAGAACCCGAGAGAACACCCAAGCTAACAGCTAACATCGCTCGTAGAGGGTAGGTGAAGGGAAACTGCTCCATCAAAACACACCAAGTTAGCAAGCAAGAATTCACAACTCTACTCCAGTGGTAAAAAAGTAATGAAGTACAAAAGCACATTTAGGTATCTGTACTTAAAGAACAAATGCAAAATTGACTTTTTTAAACTTAACCATTGTTATATTGTCGTCCACTCATCAACAACATATCTGGAGTTGTATTTTGATTCATTAATCCATTCAGTTACGCATATTTGTCCCAAAGTAAAGCATGTTTCTAAGAGAATTAAAGCCAAAAGAATGCATTATATGTGTTCTTTAAAGCAGAGCAAAGAACTTTCAGTGACAGAGCTCCCCTTGAGTACTTCCCCCACCACTGCTCTATAATAATAATAATAATAATAACGCCTTACACTTGTAATGCTCTTTACGGGCTTGTTGAAACCTCTCAAAGCGCTGTGCTCTAGTCATTATTCATTCCACACTCAGTGGTGCTAAGCTACTACTGTAGCCACAGCTGCCCTGGGGAAGATTGACGGAAGGAAGGCTGATGGGTGGTGCGTTATGTGTCTTGCCTAAGGACACAATGACAGAACGTGGCCCGAGTGGGAATCCTCCGACCTCTGGGTTGGGGGACCACTGTTGTAACCACTGAGCCACTGTTGCCCCAATCTCTATCATCATGAGGACAGAAAGCCAAATTGGATGGATTTGGGAGACAATTTTAGTGCTGGTAAAAATATATCTTGATTGGTTTGTAAATCACATATTTATTTCCTCACTGGATTCTCTGGTGTTAGAATTTGTTTTGCTTTCTAATTGTCGAATCATTAGGCGCTAAAAGCAGATTAAAATGCAGCGTTTGCCGAGTATGATAATTCAAGATTCACTGAATAAAACATGAACCACAATATATCTGAAAAGTGACACAATGTTTTTCACCCAGTTTTTAATTTTCTTTACTAAAATATGCAAATTTTTATGATGAAAGTAAAGTAGTGAACC
>KN485960.1:55377-70582 GCA_000787095.1 Periophthalmodon schlosseri
AAAACATTGGAATCTGATTAGAAGAACTACATTGTTATTTTTGTATCTATTAGTAGAAAGTATGGTACATTGGTGCGGACCTAGGTGTAACCCTTGCAGTTCTATCCATGCAGTAAATGGTTCAATGCTCCTCTGTGTTTTTAAAGTCTATTCTCCTTCATCAGACTCATTCAAATAATTTCCGTGCTCAAATGTACTTCAGTGTAGGTAAGGTAGGGCTAAAAAGGACTGCATGCTTGCTATAGTAATTTTAAACAACTAAACCAAAGGAGGACTGAAATTTAGTTTAAATTCAAAGAAGGGGTATTACACTTCTTTAATTTCTAACACATAACATATTTAGATCACCATGTTACCTTTTACTGTTTTGAAAATGCTATATTTGCACCAATAACATGTTTAAGAAGTTTCATTTCTATTTTTGACGCTCAATCGACGTGCATTTCGCTAATGAAACTACTGCACATCGTTTCAGGTTTGTGAAGCTGTAGTTATATTGTGCTTTTGTATATCTATGGAAAAATGTCATGCGGGACCATGTGTTATGTAGGGCTGAGCATTGGACAGAATCATAAGGACGGTTTGAATAGGGCCTGGGAGAGATCGCTAGATTACACAAACACGCGTGACATCTAAAACCTCTTCGGGCATGTTTCTGATGAGGGAACAACGTTGCGACATGGTAGAAAGCTCAAAAAAGTCAATTTTGCATAATAACCCGTCTTTAAATTTAAATAAACACATATTTCAACTACAAAGCAATCAGTGCACCGGAATGATCTGAACCACAGTTTGAGAACCAGCGCTAACCTACACTTAGCGCACCGCTAGTCCCCTTCACCGCCCAGTCTGTAGGTGTCTGCTTTAAATACATTACACCAGCCTAATTACAACGAGTTTGCCACTATAATTAGCTTACTGCCACTTCCGTTCACAGTTGGTGGCGGAGTCTATCTGGGGATGCTTTCACTGTAAGCAAATGATTCTTCCGCTCTACTGGATCGCTCGGCTCCATTGTCTAGGTTGTTTTGAAAGACGAGCTAGCTAAATCTGGATTGCATGATTTTTTTTATTATTTTTTTTACTAAGTGCGTCCATTTACACACTTCCCAACAGTGTATCTTTCAATCTAGCCTTCAGTGTAGTGGGCGAACGCTTTACAATCTAATCGCAGCTTCATTGTGGTCGGTATAAAGGCCTGAGCTCCCTATCTCCTCCTCTCAGTTGAAATAACTGAATTACCGGCCGTGGCGAAAGGGGGAGGCTATAGATTCCGCCATTATCGCCATGGTAACGGGAGGTAATACTGTGCGTTGTGTTGGTAGCTTTGCGGTGAATGGAAGGTTTGTTTACACGTGATACCATCAGAAAGTGTGAGGTTTACAGACTAGTCCGCTCTTAAAGGGACGGGTCATATCTCGTAATGTGCTTTAGATATCTTAAAGGGGTGGACCGTATCTGGGCATCTTACATGGGTGTATAAAAGTAAGCCCGGAGAAGCAAGATTTTAATCAAAGTATAGTTGGGTTTTTGATAAGGACACAATGTAATAGTGGAGATTCTTATTGTGGTTCATTGTTTTTGTCAAGACATTTAAAAATATCTAAAAAAAACTAAAATGTTTTAGTCAAATAAGTCATTTCAGTTTTAGCCGACAAAATCTATAATAGTTTTACTCAACCAGAAAACATATATATTTTATCTTAACCACTCTAAACTTGCAAGTCTCTGTATAGATGTTATTAATTTGCCTGGAATGTTCCACAGCATGGCATTAGAAGTCTAGGTTTTTTTTGGTTTTATTTATTTGGATCCCAATTAGCTGTTGTGTTATTCTTCCTGGGGCCACATTAAACATACCTGTCTTGCTGTGAGCAGGGCTGCCTCTCCACAGATCTGACCTCACCTGCTTGTCTCCATAGATAAATACATTTATTAACACACTTTGGGACATTATAGACAAAACCAAACAACATGAGACAAGCAGGTGGCAGACCCTTGAGCAGAAGTTACATAGTGCACCTTTAACATGCGTTGGGTTATATCATCTCTGGCAACCACAGAATAATTCAATGGCTCAACTCCCACGGTGCATTGTGGTTCTCCCTGTTCATGTTCCCATTATGTTAACTACTGCACTCTCTTCCCTCCTCCTTCTCTTTTCCCTTATATATACCCATTACGGACATACATAATGCATTCCAACTATCCGATTGTCTGGAAAAATAGGGTTACCATGGATTTTTTTTCCCGGTATAATGAATTAAAATCCAATTACGCCGCCTCATTAGAATAAACAAACAGGGAATTTGCATTGCATATGTAAATGATCGACAAAGTTGCCAGATTTTATGCCTTTACCAGCGTTTCCATGCGACCTGCTGTGTTAATTCATCCCGTCATTAAGGAGTCATTAGTAACAGCGCGTTAAGCCGACTTGTTATGCTATTTAGTTTTAGAAATATATTTGTGTTCCATTGTTCTTACGTGATAAAAGCTGTTCGGGTTTCTAAGAGTTCCATGTCATGTCCCTAGCCTCTCCAGCTCCGGCCAGTGTCAGAGTGCTCTCAGCAAAATGCATTAGAGCCATCAAGGTAGTTTTGAAGCACAATTTGAACAGCAGTGTCAAAGTGCAGTTTTTGTTACTTTTTGTTCGATTTTTGGTGAAGATTTTTTTAGACAGAATAAAGATGAATTGTCCATTTGCCTAATAATAAACCAATGGAGATTTTAAAGTGTCTGTACCTGATTTTTCCCCATGTATTTGTATTGGTCCAGCGCAGATAGTAAAAGCACCTCTTGAGTACAAAATGAGACAGGTGTGTACTGTCTGCATCTAATTTTAAGTGTTTTATTGTCGGAGAGTTGTAGTTGTTGTCAGCTTTACCGTGGCGGCAAAACTCTGCTCTGGCTTCTGAAGGTTGTGAAAAGTGCTCCACAGTGAATAATTAGGATGAATGAAATGCATAAGGTCAGTGAGGAATAATGGGGACTTCTACAACCCGTCTAAAATGAACTAGTTTTGTTTTTCTCGTTTTTACGATGCAAACGTCCATCCCCCCCAAAATACAGTTAAGCTTTAAAAGGTTTGCAGAGGTGGCATTACCATTAGGCAAGAGTAGACGGCCGCCTAGAGCCCCCAGATCTGGAGGATCCCCCAATCAATTGTTCTTCAGGCCCACTAATGGCCTCAGACCCATTTCAGATTCTCTCTCATAATCACAATAAATGAGGGTCGTTTAATTTTAAACAAGAAAACACCCTCAAAATAGTATCTGATTGTGAAATCTATTTTATCTGTCACAGCATTCCCCCCGTTCACGTTAGAATAGATTAGTCCATGAGTGCGCTATGAGTGGGAGGGGCCCTGATGGCGCTGCAGTAGTTTAAAGATGTTTAAAAAATGGGCAGGCATTGAACTATTTCAATTGGACTTTTTCTTGCTCTTTGGAGAGGCGTGAGGACGCCTGTGTGGTGAGGTAGGCAAAAGCATCTCTCTTGACTTTTCTAGCTTTATTTTCACTTCAGACACAGTTTCCCATTAAAAAGTCTGTTCACAGAATCAATGTTCTGGTCCACTTTTAGACAAACATGATGTGTGAACAAGCAGTGAATGCATTGAATGTGTATTAACTGACAAATATCAATGACCCGCACCACCAAAATATCAGTGTTTATGCTAAATTTCTACATAATAATAACAACCAGACACGGCAGGGAGACGACGACGAGCCGCTGAACCTTATGCACAGAAAAGTAATCACAATGAAAAAATAAATCTAGACTGAAACATCACTTAAGTTACTTCATAGAATTTATTTCTTGGATCTGACTATCCTCTCTCTCCCTCTCTCTCCTTGCTTCCTTGCCTCCTTCCTTCCTTGCGTCCTTGCTTCTTTACCTCCTTGCTCCCTTGCTGGCCTTTTAAAGCTGCCATGATCATTCCTGTTCCTAAACAAGCCAATGTCAAATGCCTCAATGACTACAGGCCATGCTTCCTTGCATCCTTGCCTCCTTCCTTTCATCCTTTTGTCCTTTCTTCCTTGCCTCTTTCCTTTCTTGCTTCCTTGCTTTGCTGGCTTTTTAAAACTGCCAATGTTCGGCCAATGTCACATGCCTCAATGACTATAGGCCTGTGGTCCTTCCTTCCTTGCCTCCTTGCTTCCTTGCGTCTTTCCTTCCTTGCATTCTTGCATACTTCCTTTCCTTGCTGCCTTCCTTGCCTCCTTTCTTTCTTACATCCTTGCTGCCTTGACTTGCTGGCCCTATAAAGCTCCCATGTTCATTCCTGGCCAGTGTCACATGCCTCAATCACTAAAGGCCTGTTGTCCTTTCTTCCTTGCATCCTTGCTTCCTTATGTCATTGCTTCTTTGTGTCCTTCCTTCCTTGCGTCCTTTCGTCCTTGCATCCTTGCCTCCTTGCATGCTTGCCTCACAAGTGTGACTGAAGGGGAAATGAGAAGGATAAATGCTAAAGCACATTTTAAAAAATTCAGAGCAACTTCAAACAGTTTTGCATATTGATATGGAAATTAGCCATGTGCCTCTGTAACAAGGTGTTCTGTGTTCAGATGTGCACAGAATATCTTTCTCCAGTTTATGATGAAAACTGCAGGGTGAAAACTTAATAGCCACTGACTGAGAGTTTCATTTGAACATAAATAAAGCCATCAGTGCCTGACATTTTAAAATGATTAGGCCATTCATTTGACAGCACTGTTATATAGTACCTAACTGTTTAAACAAGATCCTAAGTTGAAGTTTCCAGTCCACCCTAATTAAAATAAATAAAAGAGTTGTGCGTCTCAAGAACAAGAACAAATTCGCCTAGGGCCCCCAGATTGCTAACTCCACCACTGAGAGATGGGTTTACTAATGTAGGCCAGTTCAAAAATGTCCATGGCAAATTTGGTCGGTGACGTTGAATGTGACTTATTGGGTTGTATTATAACATAATTACTGTACAAGTCAGCTCCAGCTCCAACTCCATGGACATTTTGGATATTTTTCTTAGGAAAAAGTAATATTGTCACCACGGTTAAAATGTATATCTATGTTAATCACTTTTTGGGGTAATTTTGAAGATTTTCTGATACCAACACCGAGCAATGATTTGAGACTTTGAAGACATTTTTGGAGCTATCATTGGGACAAGATGCTTTTCCAGTATGATTACAGTTCACTTCAAACTCTATATTGTTCCTCTGGTGTATGATTGGAAGAGTGTCTGTTCCTTGGGATTCAGGTTTACTAAAAACAATAGGAACTCACTGGAATATACATCAAATATTGTCAGTGAATCAGCTGGAACAATTTATAGCCTACTGTAATTGTGTCCTCAAGCAAGGCACCTCACCCACATTGCCTGCGTGAATGTGCAGCAGTGTTTGTTTTCGGTTGCCTATAGCTATGGCACAGATTACTGCTTAAAAGTGCATTATGTATGTTTCTAGTCTCCATGGAGCTGTTGTTCTCTTGCCTGAATGTATGGCAGTATAGCATGGATTCTCGTGAGCGGGGTCTCCTCTCAGCAGATCTGACCTGTAACTCGGTCATGTTGCCTGTTTTTCTACGTAAAGATGGAAATTGAAGGCCATAGCAAGAACATGATGGTGACAAACAGGTAACGGTCCCTCCACCAGAAACGTTACGTAGTGCAAATTTAACCAAAACTGTTTAAAATCCATATGTTTGAGTTTGTTGTTAATATTTTGTGGAAAAGCAGACACGTTGTTTGCTAACCCCACTGTATATTACAAACACAATCTCCTGTATCAGTATTCAGGGAGTCACACTGGATGTCATGGATTCAGACCACATAGGTGCCTGTTTGTCTCATTGTGATTATGATATGGTAATGTGCACTTTGATGCTCAGTCCCACATCTGCTCTGACTGCATGTTTACATATTACACTGCAACCAATTCCAGAAACAACAGCCTCATGACAGTGTGGGAGCGGTGGAAAAATATACAGGTCGAAATAAGAAGCACGGAGGGAGTGTTCTGAGCATGTCGGCCCATGAGTCATGGAGCGGCATAATGAAAACTTGTATTGGTAGCTTACTTTATTTATGAAGACATATCTTGCTGTTTAGACAGATAATAATTTTGCATGGTGTTCATCGTAAATTGCAGTATTAGTCTAAAACGGCTTAAAGCAACAGTATGCAACTTTCTAGAGGTGTCACGTCATCTGAATGATTCCGTGGAAATAGAAAATTAAAATCATACTTTGGAACACTCAATGGGGGCCAATTATGAGTCAGGTACAACCAAAATCAATGAACATGTTGTTATTTTTGTCTATTTTTGTCTAAAAAGTTGCGTACTGGGGCATTACCAATAGAAACGAGTCAAATGACTTCGAGTTTAAACTGCAGAACTGATGTCTCATGCATATCTGGGTAATCCTATTGTCCTGCATTCACGGCTTGAGTGCTGACAATTATTTTCACCTATCCCCCATCTCCGCTCACTGATCTGTACTTAGTTGCAATTATTCACAAAAAATACTATGAAGATGGTGGGGCAGTTTTGGACAGAAGTGAATGGACCTGTTTCTATTATTAAGCTGTTTTAGATCAATATTGTGGTGTACAATGAACAAAATGTAAATGATATTATAGTTTAATACTAAATACCCCCCCAACAGTATAATTTGCGTGTGAACTGGAGTCCATTTTCTTTCAAAGAACTGGAAGTAACTCAAACGTAAATGAATCAATTTAAATAAAACTTTTAAAAAGTCAATGATGAGGGCAACTATTACAGCATTGTTAAAAGCTTGATTATGCACAAATAGCCAAACTTTCATGGGAAAAAAAAAAAAATGAGTTCAGCAGTTGCTAGGCACTTCAATTCTCTCAAAAACATTTTGAAAAAAGTTATTATGCTCAATTGGCTTTCAAAGCTTTTAGCAAGGATCAACTGAAAAAGTAATTAATTCATAAAATACCTAGAGTTGTGTTTTGTTTGTGCATGTTTCAAAACTATCCTCCGTCTCCCTTTCCAAAGCTCAGTAATATCGTCAGGTAAAAATGGTCCTCTGTGTTTTAAAAATCCATAAGCAGCAAGTGTGACATTTTTTCATTAAAGGAACCCAAATGCAAAATTGACTTTTAACCATGTTAGAATACTGTTCCCCCATCAAAAACATACCTGGAGTCGTATTTTTGCTAAATTCATGCTTGTTTGATGAATTTTCTGCAGTAAGTCTGCTCCCCCAGGGCCGTCACAAAACACTGAAATTTCCCAGAATTGTTGTGTCACAGGTAGAGATCCTGTGCAGTTTTAAAGTCCATAAATCATAGCCATACTTGTTTCAAGCATTCCCTCAGCTTGCAGTAGATGGATCCCTACACCAGAATGCAGTATGGGGAGCGCCCAAGATGAAAAATAATGCCTAGTTTTATACATGGTCACTATTTTAAGTCTTATAGTTCCTGTTCAAATAGCCTGTGAGACCAGTATTTCCTTGTGCGGTACAAGTGACCAAAGAAAGGCCTCCGTGCTCCACTCTAGTTCATTTAAAATTCCCAATGCGCCCACACTGATGAATGGCCACTATCCATGTCCAATAAATCAATAAGATGAAGAATATATTCTTACCTCTAAACAAATGATTCTTGTAATGTTAAAGATCTGTAACATAGTACTATTGATACTACACATCAATACCTCAGCCCACGCTAAATATCTTTGTAAAACTTGGCTTTTATTTAGTTCACTGCTGCTGATTTGAAAGATAGAAGAAGAAGAAGCTCCCAAAAGATACTGTGCTATTCTGAACAGACTTTTATATGCTGTCTAACGTATCTGGAGTTTGAGAGATCTTGAATGTTTTGTCAGTACATGGAAAAGTTGGGTAATTAAACTATGAAGAAGACATGTTCGCTTTCGTCTGGATCATTATGTTATATTTTGGACATTTTACATTGCAATATCGATCTAAACATCTTAATAAAAGAAACAAGTACGCTGACTGACTCCTCCAGGTTTTGTTCAAGTATGTTCAAAGTCTTAGAGCTAGCTTTTAACCTTCTGTTCTAAGCTTTGGTATTGCATGCATATATTAACCAAAAATTACTTCATCTCAAAGAAGTCAACGCTTTCCCTTATGAAAATTTTACATATAAAAATTGCCAGCAGATAAGGAATTGGAATTAAGCCAAATTGCTAGGAAAAGCAATTTGAGCATGGATCAAAATAAGCTAGATGACCTATTGCTGGGTTTCAGATTCTAGAAAGCGATGATGTCGTAATCCAAGATGGAGGAAAGAGCTCGATTTTTCCTGTTGATAACATTGTACTTTGCCATAGCATAAGGTAAATTTATATATGTGGAACCTGACCATTTTCTAACTGAATAAACATTAGAACTCACTATATTTCAACACAAATCTGCATTTTAGCAATATTTATTTTATCTTCCCCCATCTGTATTAAATAATATTTTCTTATAGAACGTTATGATGTCATCTGAAACCCAACAATGCCGTGAAAATCCGTGTTGTAAAAACGTATAACATAAGACCTTGAAAATCTACCTACAGATAATTCCGCAGAATTAACTGTCACCTTGTAATAATCCCCTAACGGCAAAAGCTCATTAGTTTTATCACAACATTCCATAATTATAAAATATGTGCGGAATTCATAGCAAGCAAGCAATACAATGTTGAGATGACCATTTGACCTGGGATAATATGGACGGTGAAGATTTGGAGTTCTAATCGGAAAATGAATGCCGTATAGTGGAGCGGTTTTGAAGCAGAGGCAGATACGGTAAGGGACAGTGACTTTCTAGAAATGGCAGTTTTAATGAATGCGGACAGTATGGGGGCTTTGTTAGAGCAGATAAGGTGGACCCATGCAGTGTAGAATCCACCAGAATGTAAAATGAAGTTATATCTTATCAGTTATCGCTTGGTAATGTCTCACAGGTTGCACATGGTGAAAGTGCTAATATGATGGTATTTTTATTCATTTTCAGAATACAGAACATTCAGTTACATAATGTTCTTTACAACTTAGTCAAATGTCTCGTTATCATGACGTGTGAAAGAAGTTCATGAATGTTATAAGTAGCGTTGTCAAAAGTATCTCGCATCAGATACTAATCAGTACTAAAACTAGTATTGAAACTAGATACTCATTTGAACAAGTATTGATACTAAAAAAGTAACATTCATAAGACAGAAATTAACCTTTCCTAAATAGCTGTCAAATGATCTTGAGCTGCATCAGAAGTATAAGACCACAAAAGCCTCGTTTCCACTGGTTCACTTTGGAATGGATCAATACGGCCCCGAGTGTTTCCACTGTCTAAAGTGATTCGTACCGCCCCATTTGAGGGATCTGAAGCAAACCCTGGAGGGAACTAGCTCCCAGCGGGGTCTGGGGCTGGTATGGTACGGCTCCAAGCATGATTAACAACCAAACGAGATGATTGGAGAAGAGAGAACGCAGAGTCAAGCAAAAACAAGACGGCAAAAAGCAGACATAAACATAAAATAGTAATTTCTCACCAAACGCTGACTTCTTGTGATAAACCGCTGTAGTAGTTTTGTGTTTACGCTAGCTTTAGCCCTGTCTCACACCGCTACAAACTTGGAATAATGAAACGTATCATCATCGTATCAGAATCTATAATGAGCATCGAGTCTAATCCTTATTATAGTATCGAAATCAAGTTTGAAATGTTTGTATTGTGACAACACTAGTTATAAGTGCTGCTAGTCCATAGTATGGACATAATAAGTCTGTGTTGATAAGCAATGACTTGGTCATTCAAAGCTTAGCAAACACACACATTTATACAGACAAAGTGCCTTGCTCCAAGGCACAACAACTGTAAACTGGAGAAAGGGGAGAAAAATGTATTAGTCCAAGGAGATGTTATTTCTTTGACAGGAATGTTCCACAGTATGGCCTCACCTCAGCCTCAGCATCAGCCTCAGCTTCAGCATCACCTTCTCCATGAGTTATAGGTCAGATCTATGGAAAGGTCAACCTTCTCACACAAATGTCTGTCTGTAATTCTGAGCAATTAAAACAAGTGTATTTGAATAAATGCAATATAGAGATGGAGACCACGTGGAGAAACTTGCAGAAAAGATACACTGTGCAAGTTTACAGTAACATTTCCAAATAGACAAATAAGAGGTGCATTGAATACTTTTGTGCATACTAAATCCTACGATAACATTATGGTAATGGCAGGGTAAATATCTTTCCAGGAGCATAGACACAATGGAAAACATTGGGAACAAAGGGAAGACGATGGAGAGGCTGAAGTGGCTGATGGCTCTGCTTCTATGGTAGAAATGGAATGATCTGTAACTGAAACATTTGAATGAAGATGCAGGAAACATTTTCATTTGAACGGCTTGATTAGATGATAGGAAAATTTTGCACTTTCAGCTTCATTAACTATAGTACAATTCTAGTTAAACCTATTGCCAGATTCCTTCATTACAAACGCCACTGCAAAATGAACACAAATGTGCAAGGGAGAGCAACATGAGAATTTCCCTTTGAAAGAGGTAGCATCTACATATTATTTGCATATGGATAATCTACTCTTGAAGACTTTTTGGTCTGATCCTGATCCCCCCCTTAAACCCATCTGTGTTGAAACGTGTTTAACCTCCCGTTCTCTTCCACTTACCTCCTGTGGGGATGATGCCAGGGTAATTACGGCCCTCAGCGGGGACGGGGGAACCTAAACAAGTCTAATACAGAGGGAGGCCAGCAGAGACCTGACAGACCTGAGCAACAGGGAGGCACTAATGCAAGTTTGGAAATAGTCCTGTAATCATCTATCTGACTCATAATACGGTGAATGGCAGTAAATTATGGGACTATCGGGATGAAAAGTAGTTGGAAAATAGTAAATAGTAGATGGAATAATGTTGCGGTAACTGGTCGCAGTTTTTGCCCACCAACCCAAAGGTTAGCGGTTTGATCCCAACTCCAATAGGTGCCTGCTGCAGTTGTATCTTTGGGCAAGATACTTCACCCATCCTGCTTAGTATGAATGTGGTGTACTTTTGGAGCTACCTTCATTTGGAGCTACCTTCATTATAATTTTGCTTTGCCATTAAAAACATGCCTGAAGAGGTTTTATATGTGATCCATGCATGTTTGAGTAATCTAGCGGCTCTCTCCTGCGCCCTATTCAAACCCTCCTTAGTTAACAGTATAAGTCTGTCCAAGACTACATCACCCACGCTTCCACACGCCAGTTTCCCATAAATATACAAAAGCATGATACAAAACAATAGGCTACAACTTCACAAACCTGACGCGATGTGCAGTAGTTTCATTAGCGGGATGCACACTGATTGTGTTGTGACAGCGCTCTGTTTATTAATTTGTTTAAATGTATATCTGGAGCCAGGAATTTGTGGGCCCCAAAGTAAACTCCAGTCTCAATGAGTCACATTAGTTACAGAAAATGGGTTAGAGAGCAGAAAAACACTGTGAATTTCTATCTTTAAACTGTCAATTATACTCAAGAAGTTACATGCCATATCATTTTTCGAGTGATTTTTGGACACTATATCTAAGCAATTACATGAAATCAAAAAGTCACTATGCTAAATTTTAATTTAGGGCTGCAAAATGAATTGCAGTTTGAATGAATGTAATTAACAAATCCCTATTTTTGAAGTATCATCATTTCTTCCACAAACAAGAAAATCCCCTGTCTTATTCTGCATAAAACTGCTAACCCTGTAGCTTAAATATGCACAAATGTGTTCTGAAATGTGATTCATGCGATTAATTTGTCAGTTCATATTTCATTTTTTTTTTTTCATCCGTTCTCCTGGATGCGTTTAAAATGTGAACTTTAATGAACTTCCCCCCCCCCCAAAATCGTGCAGCTCTATTTTAATTATGTAATATTTCAGATATATACATATATTTTGATTTCACAGCCGAACAGTAGATGTTTTGGCCCTGTCTCTGCCCACCTGAGCCCTGCAGAAAAGATTGAGCTGATGTCGGTACAGCACCAGACTGGACCTGCATGGCCCCGGGTTCTTTTATATTGCTATTTATTTCCATTATAAAAGCAGAGGGGAGGAAGGTGGACAGTGTATAGACTACAGTGTGTCTCGCAGGCAGGTCTATGGCCCGGGGAGGCTGCTGCTAGAGGGGACCCGGTCTGAAGGAGGACAGGCTGATAAAGGACTAATGTAGCGCCAACAAAAGAGTGACCTCACATAACACTCCCACACAGAGCTGCAGCCACTGTTCACCACACTGGACTTCTGGACTAACAGTGGGCAATGGAGGAGTCTAACAGTGAGTAGAATTGTACTGTCACCGATGCATTGTAGAACTGGCCTTTTGCTTTGACCCTTTCACAATAAACAAAAAGATAGATAGATCATTTCATTCTCTTTTTCATTAGCACTCTGTTAAAACATAGAACAATACAAACAAAACAAATGACTACATAGGTCCATTTAAAACATTAAAAACATTAAAAAGGTGCAGGTGTGATACATGTTTGTCACCAGATTATTAAAGTGCAGCAATGTATCCAGTTTTGCATGTTCTTGAAATGTATTCCATTTTCAGTAGCTTTTTTTTCTCCCCCATTTCAGTTCTAGTGCGGCCAGTTTTTAGATGTAGATAATTATGAGATCTAGATCTTGTATTAAAAGTTCCTGCATTAAAGCTCAACAAACAAGTGAGATATTCAGGCAGTTTATCAAGTGTAGTCCTTTATAACTGCCTCTCACTCCCTCTCACTGCCCTCGAAAATGTCCAGAGCAAGGACTCACGCAACATCGTGAAGGACTCCTCTCACCCTGCCCACAGACTATTCACCCTCCTGCCTTCTGAAAGGTGTTACAGGAGCATTTGGGCTAGAACCAGCAGACTAAGGGACAGTTTCTTTTCCAGGGCTGTCACACTCCTAAATTTGCACTTTAAATGATGGACTTTTAAATATATGCACTTTAATATACACTTTACACGTTAATGTAAATGTAATGAACAGCAATATGCCCATGTTATGTTTACCTCTGTTACATAATATTCTGTTATATGTAATTTTTTTATCTAGTACAAGTGCAATGACAATAAAGTTAAATCTGAATAAATACATATAATACAGTGTTGTTCTTTTCTGACAGAGCGATGGCCAACTTACTTTTTCATAGAGTGTACAGTGATGGGTTTTAAATTTAATGGGAAGAAACGCTGTTTGAACAAGTTATTTTCTGTAATTCAGTGAATTCAATAAAATGATAATTTTGACTGTTACATCATTCTGAGATATGTATTTTAAAGGATATGTTTTTATGAAGCCAAAACCCAAGATATTTATAGGTGGTGACTCTTTCAGTCAAAGTGCCATTTAGTGCATAAAGATTTGTAGCTTGCACATCACTTAAATGTTTGTTTTAAGAAAAAAAAAAAGCTTAGTTTTATTTGCATTCAGTGTTCATTCAAGATTTTTTTGGGAATTTTGTATTTCATTAAAATCTTGCTGCAGTTTTAAAAGTGCCTGATCAGCAGAGGGAGCACTTGCATACAAAACAGCATCATCTTCATATAAATGTGTGAGGCTTTCTCTTAAATTGCAACCAACCGAATTAATAAAGATAGTAAAAAGTAACGGGCCCAAAATTAAGCCTTGGGGTCTTCCTTTGCTTAAAGTTGCAATATTTTATTTAAACTATTAATAATAATAATAATAATAGAAATTAGTTGTGTGATATTCAGGCCATTGCATAGGTCTTTCCAAGTTTCGCACCCTTTCTCCAGCCAGTTAATATTTATATCACTCATTATTAAGACGTTGTCATTTTCCAGTTTAGAAAGCATCATGAATAGATCATTAAGAGAATATTTTAGGTGCTGAAGGTGTACAAAGGTACACAGCCACTGTTCACCACACTAAACTAACTAACAAGTCTAACAGAGAGTCAAATTGTACTGTTATCAATGCATAGTAGAATGGACCTATTGCTTTGCAATTTTCAATGTTAATTTTCTTATCACTTATTTTATTTGACACCCAGGTTTCAGAAAATACAAATATATCTGGATCTGTTTGATTTGTCCAAACTTTAATGTAATCTAATTTAGATGTGATACTACGTACATTCATATGTATAATTCCCAGCCCCTTGTGTGTCTTGAAGTTTTTTATATCAAATAGGCCTGACTCTTTAGGGATACTAGGCTTATTTGACTTAGAATTAGTGATTCTTTTTGTCAGACAGGGGCGTTTGTTTACCTGCTTTACATGTTTCAGTAAAGCAGGTAAGAGGGAGTGTAGAAGTGTTACATGATGATGTAGTGACGTGTCTTGTAGGCTGCTTTACTTGGTGTTGCCAGACAGTAGGGGAAGCTTACACCTCTCCTGCATCCCATGTGTGTGATAAGGTGTACATTCCCTCATCACAATTTATGGCCTCTCTGATTCAGTGGTGGTATTTGTTGCTTTCAGCACGGCACCGTGGCATTGTTCCATGATGTGGTTTTGTTTATTGCAATGTTCGTATATGGCTGATTTAAAATTTTGCTGCTCTTGCTTGTCTGTTGACCTACAAGACAAGTCACTACACCAGGGGTCACCAACCTTTTTGAAACCGAGAGCTACTTCATGGGTACTGAGTCATACGAAGGGCTACCAGTTTGATACGCTCTTCTGAAACAAATTTGCTCAGTTTGCCTTTAGTTATACATTATTAATAATTCATAATTAATAATGATTAATGATAACCATTATTAATTATTAATAACGTTAATGATTTCTCACTATAATTATCAACAATAACAGCAAGGTGGGAAACAGATATCAATATTCAGCATTTTAACTTTATTAATCTCAGTAATTGACTTTAAATTTTCAGATGACACTGACATCGTCTCGTAGGAAAATTGTCCCATTTTCACTATCCACTGACAAACCTTTTTAACAAAACATGAACTATGTTGCACCATGTTTCAAATAGTTATCAATTATCTAATATTAAAGAAAAATCAACTTACATATTTGTAAATAAATCTCGGTTGCTTTTTGTGACTTTTTCGCCGGTCTCATGAAAAAAAGACTTGCTTACCCAAAGCTGCCTTTAGCTCACGGGCTTTTTCTGTGCGTAGTGCGCTTCGCGGTGGGTCGTTAGCATGGTATTAGCATGGTATTAGCATGGTATTAGCATGGTATTAGCATGGTA
>KN485960.1:70867-82504 GCA_000787095.1 Periophthalmodon schlosseri
TAACTAAATTTCACGTATAATGAACATATTTTTAAGATATTGTCATTTTTAAATCTATATAAATGCAAGGGTGATTAAAAAAATAGCAACAGAATAAAATAAAATTTTAGATGCAGCTCACTATTGAGTTGTGTTATTTTTAGAACCGGCCTGCGGGCGACTCATGCAGTCCTTGGGGGCGACATGGTGCCCGCGGGCACCGTGTTGGTGACCCCTGCACTACACTATCACATGACGCTTCTGAGGACGGCCTACAGGAAGAGCTGAAACATGTAAAGCAGGTAAACAAACACTCCTGCCTGACAAAAAAAATTTAAAACCAAAGATAGGCTTATTTGAGTTTGACTGAGATCGATTTGACGCCTGGGGATTAGGTTTGTTAGTAATATTAAATCTCACATTAATTTGTTTTAATGGAGAATCTAAACTGTTGTGCGCTGATTTTGTCAGAGACGCTGTTTATCCTATGTGTAAGGAGTCATTCAGTGGGCCTACTGCAGACTCCAACTGAGAGTGTGGAGACCAGACTGAAATCAATCTGTATAAAAATAATAAAAGATATCTCCTTGATTTGCAGACAAGCTTTTCTGTGCAACTGAGGTGTTGTCAAAGTTTCTAAAAAAAAAAACAACTCTTTTTGGCAGAGTACCCAAAATTTGGGGACCCAGTCTGGAGGAGGACAGGCTGATAAAGGACTAATGTAGCACCAACAAAAGAGTGACCTCACATAACACTCCCACACAGAGCTGCAGCCACTGTTCACCACACTGGACTTCTGGACTAACAGTGGGCAATGGAGGAGTCTAACAGTGAGTAGAATTGTACTGTCATCGATGCATTGTAGAACTGGCCTATTGCTTTGACCCTTTCGCAATAATGGAAAAGACACTAATTCATGCAAATTATGTAATAAAAATATTCTGTCAGGATCCTCCCTTCTGCTGTTTTCCCTGTTGTCTCCCCCTCCCTTTTGTGTCGTCTGTCTCTCCTCCCACCCGGGGGTCGGGTTACCTGATCTAACAGCTGGCACACCTGGGTCTAGTTTTATAACTGCAGTATAAGAAGCCTGGTTTTTCCTCCACTCCTCGCCAGTCCGTCGTTGATACTACTCCAGTTAGTTGATTTAGTAGTAGCGTTTGACTACTTTTTCACCTTTTTCAACATTTTTGTACTACAGTTGCTTTGTTCAGTATCCAGGTGCCACTGCCATTATTTTTGGAAGCTGCCTGCCTGTCTCCTCGCCAGTCTACCTTACTGCCTGCCTTCCAACCTCATACCTACCTGCACCTCTGAACCCCCCCAGCCTGATACCGCATTTACCTGATTACTGGCCTGGACAATAAGCAGTTGAACTACTTACCAGTTGTGTGCTGCTTTTGGGTCCTAAGTGACTGACATATTCAGGCAAAAATATGGTTTAAAAAAGCCAAAATAGTGTTCATATACCGTATTTTCCAGACTATAAGTCGCACTTTTTTTCATAGTTTGGCCGGGGGTGCGACTTATACTCAGATGCAATTTATATGTGAAATATATTTTTTTTTTCCTTCATTATTATGCATTTTTTGGCTGTTGCGATTTATACTCCGGTGCAACTTATACTCCGTAAAATACGGTAATGTCATTTTAATGCATTGGCTATATATGTACACAGCTTTCCTGTAGATCTGTGGTAAAAAAAAAGAGTTGTAGGTGAGTTTGTAGTAAATTTAAAATACAGAATTTGGGGAAAATAATCAAAATCGCTCATATATATCGCTCCAAACATATCTAAACAGCTTATTGGCCATTGATTTCTCTGGATTCTAAACAATCGGCATCGGCCATGAAAAAAACCCCATCTCGGTTCATCTCTAATGAATACACAAATTCATATCAAGTTAAAGGGCTTGTATCCATTTTTTTCCATGTATTTGAGCAAAATGTGTCTTTCACCAGTACAGATATATTGTATATCTTGATTTTGTTGTTTGTGTTGGAAAAAAATTGCAGCTTTTAAGATTTGCTAATGACAATTTCAATTCAATTTCGATGAATCTTGCAGCCTTATTGGGAATGCATAAGGTAAGTGAAGAATAACTTTGGACAACCCCTTGGTCTTTTGTTTTGGGTATCATTTTTGCATTGCCTCGGGGTGGACGCTGCTTTAGGCTTGTTTGGGCTACTTCACCGCTTCTCTTTTCACCGGGACACAATTAACCTTATCCCCATAGCAGCTACACGACACACAACAAGAGCGTGCCCACCCAACGCCAGACGCATAATGATCCAAGCTTTATTTATTCTCTGCCCTTTGTCGACTGAAATTACATCGCGCCCAAACAAAACCATTAATATGAAAGAAGTCATCGAGAACCCCAAAATTCACGTTGACGAGTTTTACAATGCAGATTTGTTTTTCATACTTTGTTTCCAGCAATACTTCTATTTCCCAGACAAAAGACTAATTTCATACAACCACGTCTTTTGTTTACTCGATAATTACATGCAAAATGCGCCTTAATACCGTCTATAAAGGCCTGTGAAAGAATTCTCCGCTGTATCTGCCGCCACGTTGCCAGTAGCAACCATCTCCATTTCAAAAGCAGTCAGATGTTGCTTTGTGGAAAAAAATCTTGATCTTTTTTATTCCGTTGATTATTTAGCCGGTGTGCGGGCTGGAGAGCATCGTGTGTGCAAGTCATGCCTCCCACTCGCATGAATACTGCAATGGGGAGAAAACAAATTAGCAATTATTTACAACGAGGCTAACGGTGAAAACAGGCAGCTGCTTGATTGTGAGTTTGTGGGAATGGCGTAGGTGAGATAAGTGTCTTGCGTTTGAGAGGTTTTAGAAAATGTAGACTCATTATTATTTTTAACCTCATCACAATAATAATATTTACGGGTCAATTCAACTCTTTGTAGGAGCAGGGATTTGACGGGGGGCATGATTAGGGGGCTGGTTATGAATGAGTCGCACAATGGGTTAAGCATCTACCCTTCCTTCCTGACACTTCCAAGTTGTGTGTTGCAAATCAAAACTGAAGCTACATACTTCATATTGCTGGGTTTTTCAACGCAGGGGCGGCGCCAGACATTTTTGGTTGAAGGTGCTAATGGGGGGGGCTAAGGTCTTCAATGTGGGTGTTTACGTAACATGTTAATTTGGAGCCTTTTAACAATGGAGCGTACCCCTCACCCCTTAACCGTGTTTTCTTTGCTGTTTTAAACAAGTTTGAAAGTAGCTAGCGCCCTGTGGTTATTTATAAAAGCTAATATGGAATTATTTTTTGATTGGAGTCTCAGTTTGAACAACATTTTTAGTGCTAGATGTGGTATGAAAGTGGGGAAAAAATCTTTGAGGGAGCTATGGGGGTGCATTGACTATTCTAGGGGAGGCTAGTGCCCCCTCAAGCCCCTCTCTGGTGCCGCCCCTGTTCAAATGACATCTCAGGATTCTATAGACCAATAATATTTAATGCCAGTGGGGGGCGGCTACATTGAATGTTGTTAAAATGGAGAAAATACAGTGAGCTCTATAATCACCAATAGAAATGATTAGGTTAAATATTTACGAATTTACCTTTTAGATATTTGTTATGAAAATGCCATGTAACCAATATGGAAAACTGGCTCTTGTCCTCAGTTTGACCGTATGACACCACACTCTGGAATAACAACAAGTGTAAACACACAGAGAATTGTTCTTTACATTTGAAACATTTTGCAATACCAGTCAGGAGTTATCTGTCAGGAGCAGGGAACAGTGTTGATCAGGAGGCCAAACCGGGGGATAAGCAGATGTCTTGGATTTATTAGCATGTGCAGGAGTATCTAGCTTGAGGGAGAGTTAGGTTTCTGTTTATATGTTGGGCGTAAATCAGAGCACCCAGAGACGCCGTACTAATTCCTCACAGAAGGGCGTCAGATTCTAGACTCAAACCTGATGTGAGGTTGGAAAAAGAACAACTATTTTTTTTGTCTGGTCATGCAGACTTGCTATAATTCGTACCACGTATTATTTATTTTTTATTTCACTCCAGACACGCTTTTTGTCACCATGGCATTTGTGTTTCATGTTTCAGAACTGAAAACAAAGCCGTTGTTTGGAACACGCTTTAAAAGGTCCATATTATGCTTTTTTTATTTGATGATCTATGTTATAATGTTTCTTATCTGGAGTTGTATTTTGTTTCATTCACATGTTTATCACACAAATCCTGCGTATTTAGGCTGAGTTCTTTTCTCAAGCAAAAAACACTCTGTTCCACCTTGTGATGTCATGTGGTAATACAGGAAGTACTCCTGTTTTTAAACTGCGTACATCTTCAGTAGAATCATTTGGATGATTTCAGCCAAGGAATTGCCAATCTCAACTGAACTAAAGGTAAAAAGTAGCCGTTAACTTGAAAACTACCACTTCATGACATCACAAGGTGGAGCAGAGCATTTTGAGCTTTTGGAGATGTAGACAGACTAATAATAAAGGCTTACTCAAACGTGTGGATGAAACAAAACACAACTTCAAGTATGTTTTTGATGAGGTAACAACATCGTAGCATGGCTTAAGATCACAAGAGTCAGTTTTGTGTGATATAGGACCTTTAAAAGCAATGTCCCTATTTACAAGCAATGAGATTTGCGTTACAGCTCCCTCTTAAAACAGTAATAGACCCAGGGAAAAAAATAAAAAATACAGCCACTTAGTAACATGGCTGTCTAATGCTATTATCTACAAGTGTTAGCAGTGAACACAATTTGAAGTCCAACTTAAAACAGCACAAGAAACTCCAATCCATGTCCAATCTATCTATTTGCACGATACGTCTCCTTTGAAAACTCCAGAAATATCACATCAAAGTATCAAAATATCTGTATCATGACTACTTCTGTATTTTTTTGTAAATGTCTTTTAAATTATAACAGAGACTGGAGTTTCCTGTTCCAACCCGCGTGATGGTCCGATTCACTCACAACATACATTCTGCGTGTTCCTCCCCACTACATACGTATGTTCTATAAAAAGGCGTCATCATCCTGACAGCCTCCCTAACTGCACTGCACATTCCTATGCACCAAATGAAAGGTTGTAGCAGACTTAACCATGAGAGGTAGGGAGATCGGGATACCCAAATGTTTTTTTTAGCCGTACCCAATATTTGTTTTGCTGTTATTGCCAATATCAAGTTTTTGAAAGCGCAAGCAACGCCTCCAAATTGAAGTCAAAGGCGCTGTATCAAATTTTTACTCTCTTAAAAACATGAAATAGTTCATTTTAAACGGTTTGCAGTGGTCTAAAGCTATTCCTTACTTACCTTACGCATTCCGAGCATTATTCACAGTCATGAGTTTATAAACTCCAGAGTGGAATTTTTCCGTTATGGTAAAGCTGACAACTAGCATGCTAACGTGCTCTTCCTGATTGTCAGACAACAGAAGGCTTTATAATTATGTGCAGACAGTACATAGCAACAGACCTCAAGAGCTACTTATATAATATGTCCGTAGTGGGGCAAAAATATTTGGTATAGCTCCCTTTAAGTAGTATTACAATTCACACATTTTCTTTTCACTTTTAAATTCAGTAAATGTATTTAGATGGGATACAATAATCACAGATATCGCAATACCAATATTACCACCGATATATTGTCCATCCTTAGCATTATACACCGTCCCGTTGTAATGTCGTTAAGAGGGATGCCAGGGTGTGCCCGGGACAGTGCGGTCGGCAACGGTAGCTAGCTGCACATCTCCTCCGACATCTCAAAGTAACATGCTCTTACCGCTGGCAGCTTCTGATGACATGCCAGACCAGAATATCCAAGCTGCTTACACTCCACAAGCAAAGCCAAAATGACCCAGGGCTAAAAACGATTCCATATGAGAGGTAGAGAGAGCAGAGGGCTGCAGATTTATGCCTCGAAGACCAAAACCATTATACAGAAGTAAAAACATACCACAAGTAAGGAACAGGGAACTATATGTGTCTCCTTATGTCAGACAGTTAGAATGTAATGTATGGAGTCTAGACAGGCTGAGAGGAAGGATACGCTTGGTTAAAGGGCCCATATAATGTCTTATTCTGCCTTTTTGAACTTGTTTTTGACATCTTTGTATAGTATTGCATGTTTTAAATAGTGTAAATGTAAGTAAAAAGTAGTACAATTTCAGTATAGTTCATGCACTGAGGAGAGATGTCGTTCCAATGAGGCTAAAAACTACAGCTGCTAGTTTCAGAGTTGAAAATGATCATAGAGTAGGTAATTTGAGGAATGAAAATTTTGAAAGGTATGGAGTTTAGAAAGACAGAGGAGCACTGCACGGATTACAACCTAATGATGTCACAAGGTGGAATTTTAATGTTGAGAGAGACAGACCAAATATACAAGATTACGCATACAAGTGTGAATGAAACAAAACACGACTCTAGATAGTTTTTTTCATGTAGAATAAAAATGTAATGGTATGGCTGAAAGTGAAAATGGAGCCTTTCACAGTTTCAGTTAACAACTAAAAGACAATTGCACAATTGGAAACCCCCATCTCGAGATCTCTTGACCAAAGCATATTTCATTCCATTTCATCAAAATGTGGTTATTATCAAGACCAATTAACCAATCCTGGCAAAACATAAACTTAAATTCATCAGTAAAATAAAAACAAAAAAATCTTGGACTTACTCTCTGTAACTTTCAACTTCTTTATTTTGTACCCAATTTTTTGCCAATGCGTTTTAGCTAAATTTGTCTTGTCCCAGCACATATATATTGTATAAGCAGCTCTTGAGGTTAAAATAAGTCTGCTGTGTGTTGTCTGAATCTAATTAGAAAGCATCTTATTGTGCAATAATCAAGAAGTGCATGTTAGCATGCTAGTTGTTAGCTGTTAGGAATAACTTTGTACCACTACAAACCGTTTAAAATGAACTAGTTCTATTTTTGATGTTTTTAAGACAGTAAAACTCAGGTACAGCGTCTTTAAGGTATAGTTAGTCCTGTTCACCAAACTCTCTCCATCTTCAACTTTCTATCTGTTATCTAATACCAGTTTAATTCAAGTGTTATTTAAGATGTTGTGCTAATTTTTCCAAGGCGCGTGTTGCATATTCATACGTGTACTAGCGACTTCTCGGCTTTTCCTGGCAGGGGCCTCACTGAGCATTCTGCGCTGCTTGAGATGGCTGCTATGTTGCCAAAATATTGAATTTTCATATGAGGCTCTTTGCAAACACTGTAACTCTTATCCAAGTCAGGTTTGGCTGTGATTTCAGTTGATTCAAACGCTCTCAGACAGGTGTTACATGAAGTGAGAGCAGTATTTTTGAATGTACAGCTGTTTAGTCTTCAGCATTGAAGATTTCACAGGTATTTTGTACGAGTAAGATGGGCTTTCATGCAAGGAATGAATCAAAATTGACTTTCTGTTCAGAGAGATTTTACATCGATGGAAGGAGTGGAACAGATTTTTATGAATTTCACAAATTTCTACAGGTCTTTGTATAATATTTAATGAAGATGAGGGACAGGTAGAATTACTACTGGTAAAGCCTCACTGCATAACATTTCAGCTAATAAAGACACTATTTCACTATAATTGCAATAAAAAAAAAAAAATTTTAAAGCATTCTTATTGTGAGCGGACTTGCCTCTCCACAGAACTGACTCGTGACCAGTGATGGGCAGAAATAGTGATTTTTGTTTCCGATACCAAGCAATACTATGACATGTATAGCGATATCAGTTTAATGGCGATTAGTTTTGTTACGTGTTACATGTGCAGATAATCTAAAATATACAGAAAAAAAATCAGAAACAGATAAAAATTTCATTTGCAAAAAACAGTATTTTTGGGGGAAATTCTAAGTATCAATATATTAGCAAGAGAATCGTCACTTTTTCGCTTTTCGCTACTTGCCTGGCACACCACCTGCTTGTCCCCACAGAGATGATGTTCCTTAGTCTGAATATTCCACAGTACGGCTTTAACTTATCCATCTCTAACATCTCAAAGCTCAAGATGCCTTCTCTGCATGATATTTGAACCTTTAAACCTGATAGAGAGCTAAAAAGTAAATTTAATATAACTGCAACGGCAAAAAATTGATAAGAGCGAACCATCTCAAAAATTCTATATCTCCCCAAATCTTGTTTTGTGTCAGAGTGAAAATGTGTATTCTGTCTGTCAGTACATGGAGAGGTAGGCACTGATTTGGCCTCTATCTCATCTAAGACCTTTAAGTATTTCTCCTCTTTGGAACCGCGGCCTGCAGACCATCAGCAATCCCCCCAAATTGTTTTTCCGTGCACCATCCGACGGCAGCGACTGGGCCTTTGTTTGCCATTACGCTTTAATAAGGCGAACGGGACGCGAGGAGGGCAGTATTTTTCGAAGAGGAAAAATAAATAATCAGGGACCTAGCTGACTTGGCCATATTGCGAATGAATCAATGGACTATTAGGGCTTCGCGGCGGGCACCAAAACACACATTTATCTTGGGCTAAGAGATACAGAGGTCAGAGATGACGGCTCGGAGTTGTCAGCGCTGGGGAGATGTTCCTGTCTCGTCTCCGCTGGCAGGCTGTAGCTTTTGTTCTTAATGGTGCCATACGTCAACACGGACATAACTGTCAGCCACCCACGGAGGCGCCGGTTAGCAATGTGTCACGGCTATTGCATCACAGTAGAATACATTCACTGCATTGGTTGTGTATGTGTGAGGATGTGAAGTGGCAGTAATTTGAGGAAGTAGAGAGGGCAAATGCGAAGTCAGTTCCGGATATGAAAATGGACACAAAAGTACAATTGCGTAAGAAAAGAGTGGCAGTTAGGGCTGTACAATTAATAGAATTTGAACTGAGATAGAGATTCACTCATTTCTAATCGTCAGGGAGATGCTTCGGTCTTTTAATGGAGAAGTGTACATGAATTAAAATTCTGTACTGTTCAAGAAAATCATTTTTTAAAACATTTTTAATTCGTTTTTAATAACACACACAAAAAAAATGGATACAAAATCAGGTTTGATCAATATGACAAAAAAGGTGATCTATTTTTGCCATATTGTGCAGCTCAAGTAGCAGCGTTTACCAAGTTTGCAAAGTCCACTGAAAATCATAGTAAACCTGGGTTTTTTGTAACAGATGATAAAATATGTGGAGAAGGAGCATGGAGAGGCTTTCGTCAGATTATCAGAACTTGGACTCCAACTGCTAACACATAGCCAGATTTTCCAAACATAGCCAACTTGGAAAAAAATAGCGAAGATCTCTTGGAGTGAGAACTGAACTGGCAACCCTCTGGTCCAAAAGCCAGAGCTCAAACCACTACATCAATGCTTCGCACTCACACTCAATTTTGAACATCTAGAGTTTGGTCTCCACTACCTACACTGCATGCTGCACACAACACACATTTAAAATTTATAGGGGTTTATTACAAGCCACAATGTCCAAATTTAAACTCTTAAGAAGTAGAAAAATAAAATGGGTGAAACTATGGTAAAAGTTACAATCTTTACGAGCAGTACACAAGTTCACTGGTGCAAAGCCAAGATCGTCCAAACCCACGCAGGGCCAGCCAGCGGCGGCGGGTCCTCAGTCCCTCCCAACACCTGGTCGCAGGGCTGCAAACAAAAAAAAGAGCAATTGTTGGACTGGGAAGTGGAACGCAATTCAGACCCAGCAAGCAGCTACAAAGTGCGTCCCTTCGCTTAGCTGGGATGTCCGCTGTATATATCCTCCCCACCCTCCCCACTCCTGCCCGTACAGCAAGTCTGTCCTCCTCTTCTCAATCGCTGCCGCCACCATAATTCGATAGTCCCACGGTCTCCGCGCTCACCGGCGACACGCACCCCTGGGGTTTTTCAGGGTTCACATTTTAAAAGAGTCAGGCAGCTGTGGGAGTCTACGATCGGTTATTCAGGCGGAGCGGCCCTTTGTGACAGGGGTTCATACTGATTATAAAACACTACAATTCATGCAACAAAATAAAAAAAAAAACATGCAAAAGCTTAACCCTGCACCTGCCCTCCCAGTTTCCCATCCTGACATCTGCAAATCTGATGGACGATGCTACAGGTTCACCATCGATTGGCCAGCTAAACAAAATCGGTTACAGTGTAAAAACGTAGTGCCGACCTCCGTAAAGGCATTACTCATCTGATGCAATATTGGCTAGATAGTTAATGTTACTGGCTAGTACCTATAGCTTATACTTGGATTTGCACGGGAAGTTACCGGTTCAGGAATAAATGCTCTATTCATTCAAAAGGAGCTACACAATTTACAAACAATACAACAAAAAATGCAATTAAAATCTTATCGCCAATGCATAAATCTTCCATTACCTTTTCTTATCTGATCTGATAGTTTCCCAGCTTAATAAAGAACCAATATTAGCCCGGGCCAGATGCCACGCACTTATTACCACCATATGGTTCAATGCATCATGCCACCTGTAATTATGCCATTAAAACCAATCACCTCGAGTCTACCCACTAATGAAGCTTACAATGCTCGCAGGTAATCCATCTTGTGTCCACTCTATGACGGGCAACTCAATCAAATACCTTAAGGACCTGGCATTACCGTCGCCGTGCAGCCGCGTTATAATATTGAGAATGTTAGCGCAAAATGGTAAGTTTGTTGCATTCTTCATTAAAGACCTGAAAATAACCACGAGCCCAGTATACAAAGGTTATATACTTGGTCTGCGTTGAATAGCCAAACGCCTTGAGCCATATGACCTTGGGCATTAGCATTAGAAGCTTACTATGGAAAGTACGGACTGTAATTGCAAGCTAAAGGTGGGGGTGGAGTAAAGATAATTAAGCGTGGATATGTGAAGAAGCAAAGCACATGAAGAACTTTGTTGGGTAATTTACGGTAATAAATGTTGACGAAAAATAAAAGTACAGGCACTTGAGGCACTTGAGGCAGAGAGCATGTAATATCACACACTAGAAGTCAATTATAAAACGTCTTTTGTTTCCTTGTAGCTGGGATTATAAATTTCTCAATGGTATGAAACCTCCACGTTAATCACACTTGGGGCACTGCTAATGTTTTTGTAATGGCTTTACCAAAAACAACTTAACACATAAAAAAACAAAACAAAACGAACAAACTTCCTGATTTTTTTTCCTGCAGTCATGGCTGCCAATTTGGCCCTTCAGGTCTAGCCTAGGATCCAGGCTGGTTCTCTATGTAATTCCAATACAGAAGATCTCTCAGTCTGGTCACCACCTCCTCCTTTGCATCTCAGGCCAAACTTGTTTCAGTGACGAGAACAAAATAAAAATCTCTCACCTTAGATTCACTCAGCCCCCTGTGATTTTTTCTTTCTTTTTCTTGTTTCCTCATAAGCAGCTGTTTGTTTTGATACGAACAGATCACCCTGACTGGCTATTCCACCTGTCAATCACATCCATCTGGGAGATAAGACTAGAGTCCCGACTACACGTCTCGTACGGACAAAGGTTGTATTCTTGGGCCAGGTGACTACTGACTCCACCACCCATTTATTTGGTTATTGCACTTACACTACACAATTAAAGTATGTAATGTAGCGCTATCGGGTTAAAGGGCAAGCATCCCACCAAACTTAAACATATCTAAACCAACACTTCTACAATCAACAGGCGATGACATAAAT
>KN485960.1:91833-104919 GCA_000787095.1 Periophthalmodon schlosseri
ATGGATGGTAGTAGGGAGCATTATAAATACTGAACATTATAACATGGTCTTTTGAACTCACCATGACGTTGTGCATTTGTCTCAGCTTCACCGTTACTAGTACATGTCACTTTTGAAACAAATTTTATTCCACTATTTGCCCCAACAAGCATGTCATTTTATTTCCAACAGCCTTGATACATATTGTACGTAATGCAAACATACCTCAGACAACAAAGCTCATTGCGTGGAGTTATTTCTGGTCTTTCTCCTGACTGGCCCTTGTCTCGTCTGGGCTTTATCGACTTCCTGAATGCGTTTTTCTCATCTGCATACTTTACATTTCAGAGCAGGCAGAACCGAAGAAGACTGCGGTAGTGAGTGATGTATAAGAGCTGTTTGACAATGATGCCTTTGATGCTGTTGGTTTTGTTGTCAGACTCTGGACATCATATAGAAATGCCTTCTGTAGTGGAACAAAAGATGACAAAGTGAAAGCAGGTAAAGGAAGTGTTCTATTACAGAGGAGTATTAGGATTTGTGAGAATTTGAATTGTTTATGGGAAATGTTAGATCTAGACAAGATGCAAGTGTCAGATGAGTACATAAAGCTTGCAAGAACTTTTATGCTGAAAATGCACAACTTTGCGATGCCTGTCAGGAGTAAAACTTGACAATAGTTTAACCTGCCATATTGTAATTCCATGTGCCCTATTTTATTGGCTCTCAAATTTAGTACATAGCCAAATTCACAGTTCTAGTTTTGTTCATGATTAAGTTCCATTTTGGGCTCGTCGTTCTTTAGACAGAGTTTAATCATGATTTACTTCAAGTTTGATTAGTAACAATTGGATTAAGGTTAAGGTATACTTTATTGACCCCTTGTGGGTCAATTTGTCATTTGAACCATCCTTCAATGCCGCTGTGTCAACCTGTCAGCAGTAATTAATTGCAATGCAGTACCCAAGGATGCATTTGCATATTTTGAATTGCAAGCTACATCAGGACTCCCTTTGCAAGATAATTGTGCCTTTTGTGTATGTTCTATGCTAGATTAGAGTGACTTTGGTCCTCATTTCAGCATGTTTTATGAATGACTTTGCTTATGAGTTAATTAGTCCCACTGGAGATGGGTTTTGACATGGGGTGGTCGTCACCCAGTCCACTTTTAGTTAAGAAACATGCACATTATCCTGACAAAGCCTAGCTCAAGATCTGGAGATAGGGCCACTGCTCCTGACAGGTTGCCCCAGTGGCATTGAAGGATGGGTCAAATGAAGAAGAGAGAGAAGAGATGCTTTTTTTATTATTATTTGAACAGGGACAATGCACATTAATAAATATTTTTGCAAATGTGCCAGTTTTAGCTATACAACTAGTTTCCCAACTGTTGTTCCCAGGCAAGGAGTAGAATTCCAGCAATATACTAAAGACAAACTTTACGTTATATACCTTAAGGTTAATAAAAGTTATAAATGTTAGAAAGCCATATAAAAGCAGACTACTGGGTGAAACATTTAACAGCATTCTGCAAACTGGACAATAAAAATGTACTCCTCTAAGTCCTGAGTCCTGAGATTTTTATTTTCTGAGTTGGTACTTGTGTGTGAAAAACGTATTGCTGTCCTGCTGATTTATTGGCATGTTATCAGCCAAATAATTTTAATATACATCTTCATTATAAAGGAATGAGTGGTTACTTTGATTCCAGTTAACAGCAACGCTAACATAAAGTGAAAGTGACACATTTAGCGTGACTGTGCTCTGCCCCTGCTGCTGTGGCAGACGGCCTGACTGCTGGAGGCATACAGACACAAGCCAAAACTTAGGAAGTGCTTTAAAGGCTCCACCAGAGAGGGCTGCTCCGGGTAAATAACTTCTAATCTCAGCCCTACGCTGTGCTAATGGACTGCCACTACTCACTCACTGGTTAATATGCAAGTTTAGGTAGAGGTTATCGTAAACAGAGCAAATGTGCATTACATACTATTATATATGTAAGTTATTAGGGAAGGGAAATAGTATCACTTTCTTTGTTATTCAATTTTTAGATATATATTGTTCTTATTAACATTTTTTTCCCCATTTATTTGAGCAAAATCTGTCTTGACCCAGCACAGATATATTGTATAAGCAGTCAGAATCTAATTAGAAAGCAGTTTATTGTCTGATACTCAGGAAGTGCACATTAGCTTCCTAGTTGTTGTTACTTTACCATCACAGCAAAACTAGGATGCTCGGAAAAGGAAAGTGAGGAATAACTTTGGACTACTGCAAACTCTCAAGACAGTAAAAATCAGGTACAGTGCCTTTAAATGCAAATAAAAATCTCTCCAATGTTGATTTTACGAATAGTACTTTTAGTCAATTGAATTTGAAATGAAAAAAAAGCCAAACTTCTTCTTACTTCTATGTCTGAACTCTGCTCTAAACAATACGCTTTTTTACTGCCACAACATTGTCAGATGGACCTCTTCATTAAAATGCCACATGCTGCATCGTTGACGTTTTGAAGCAAGATGTCTGTGTAATCCCTCACTCGTCCAGGTATGATCCATAGCAAAAGAAACTTCAATTCAGTCAACAGGACAAAGCTTTTAGAGTGAAGACGTGTCACTGCTCATCCGAGCGGCTTCTTCAGTTCTGGTCAGGTAACGGGTGGGACACTGCCTTATCATCCGCCTTTGAACGTTTTGAAGCAAATGAATGTTGACTTGATTCAAACTCGAACAAATGAACAGCCCCGTTTGTATATGTCATAACGCATTGTAGCACACAGTTTCTGAACCTTCACTAGCTCCAGGATGCACTGATCAATCAACAAGCCTCCTCATCCAGTCTGCTCCTGATAATGTAGCAGACAGTGTACAGCTCTATTTTTCCAGGACTTCATTTTTTTCCATTTTTAAATCAGAACTTGAAGGAAGTTGGCCTGCATTCTTACTATGACGTTTCCTGGACTGGTGGTGATACGTGTTTGTCTCCGTGGAAATAGGTAAGTTTAATGATACTGTGGAACACTCCGGGCAAAGCAATAACATCACCCTAGAAACAAGCAGGCGTCATACCCCCTCACCCCACCCGCCCCTCAGAAAAGTTACACAGTGCACCTTTAGCATAATCCAAACTGTACCCACCTAGAATCACACTGTCACGTTGAAGTGGAACAAGCAGGTTGGTCAGTGCTGGGAGGAACAGCTGGACAGAATACAAGGCTTTCACTATATTAACACCTAAACACAACCACAGGCGCTGTATCATCTCCCTGTAGAAACGCAATTTCAAGCTCCATTTGATTCATGGAAACCCAATGGTGCATGTTGGTTCCACACATTTTGGAGAGAAGGGCTGTTGTCTGTGATGTTGCAAAATCTTCATGTTCTGGAGTTGAGTTAGACCAGAAAGCATTGCAATTTGATTTGGAAAAGATCTGACATTTAAAATCACAAGTGTTACAAGGTTAGTTAGCGCTGGAAAACTTGCCGACAGGATTTCTAATGGAAGTAAACGTGAGATGTTAAAGATGCCAGCTGTATTTCATGTTTATAACTTACAAAATGTGTTAAAAGAATTCACAAAACATATAGTTGCTTTCTAAAATAAAAAAGAGACGTTATGAAAATTACATTGCTCAAAAAGATATAGTTTGCAAATTGCGACTATTGTGAAAATAGTCGCAAACTCACATGAGACAATTTGGCTAACATATGGTTAACATTTTGCTGTAAGCCTATAAACGCCAAGGACAGTTACACCTACATGTGCAATCTTGTACCAGCAGTAATACGTCCTATGTATAGGTGTGTCCTTTACGTTGAGAACACAATAGTACCCTACCAACGTACCTATCCATCTTCCTGGGCGATCCCTCTCAGCTCCAGAGTGAGATATAGACCCGTGTGGCGACAGCGAGCAGGCCGTTTTTACTGTTTCAGCACAAAACACCGCTCCGACACCGGTGTAGAATCCGGAAGACGCAGCCATTTGTTTAAGAGGAGCCGACAGGAGCGCGTTTGTTTGGCGTGGAGGGCGCGGAGGGAGGGGGAGAGATTGAGAGGTCCGCGGTGTACGACCCGGTGCGCGGATTACAGCGGATTGGAACAGCAACAACAAAGACCGGGCTCAATTGGATGCTAAGGGAGTCAGACCTTTGTTTCCGGTCTTAAATGAAGGAAGGGAGGACAATAGTGTGAGGTTTGCACAGTGGGCACAATATGCACAGTTAGCTGCTGGTGGAAACGTGCTGCGTCCGGTCTGATTAGCTGCAGGCCTACAGGGTCTTGTATTCAGTAGAAGATTACCTGGCATTAATCACCATGCTCCTAACATGTATTGTGCTTCTACTTAATGTATTTGTTCTAAAGACATTAAGGGAAAAAAAAGACTCTCGCGGAAATTCCAGTGTTGCAACAAACAGACTCAGCTACAGCGTTCAACTTGCCCCCAAGATGTCAGGCTGCCATTGCTGTAATCTGGCTGCCGACCACTAAATTATGGCTGCGTGACAACTCTGAGCGGGGTGAAATTTTGTGAACCAGGCTTGTTTGGCCGTGGAAAGTTCGCGCATGAGACAGGACTTTGATTGACGTTTCGGACCGGATCGTGCGCCTGTGCGGGGAATAAGTGGGTACCAACGCAGCCACAATGGACCGCCCCCCAGGAGGGCAATCTGTAACACCCCTCTGCCCTTTTTAGGAACATCCTCTGGGGCAAGAGTGACTCTTCGGCATTTTAATTTCTGCCCATCTTATAGCCATTACGAGACAGTTTCCTTCATATACATTCAGTGGTTGCAATACACACTTCAAGAACATTAGGGGAATGGAAACGTGCAATCAAAATCAAGATGAATAACTATTAAAAAACAAAATAATGGATAAAATCTAACAACTGGGATAGTAGAGTAAAGATATAAGGCTACAAAACCTGTATGTACAATAAGTGGCTATGACTATGGTTATGGTTATGGCTATAGTCAAAAACAGCCACTTTCCACCTTAGGGGAATGGAAACGTGCAATCAAAATCAAGATGAATAACTATTAAAAGACAAAATAATGGACAAAATCTAACAACTGGGATAGTAGAGTAAAGATATAAGGCTACAAAACCTGTATGTACAATAAGTCGCTATGACTATGGTTACGTGCAGTACAGAATATTGACAAGAATAAATAGCAGGTAAAGTGACTTAAGTGTATTATAGTTATGTACAGTATGTGGACATGAGTGTAGTTATGTACAGTGCAGTAGATGGACAAGAATAAACAGCAGGTAAAGGGACTTAAAATTGAAATACGCAGGTTGAGCACAGCACTATAACTTGTAACTTATCTGATGGCGACCCTGCCAGCTGTTTGTCTCCATGGAGATGTAACTGCTCAGCCTGAAATGTTCCAAAAAATGGGTGAACTTATATAGGTCCATGGAGACAAAAAGGCGAAGCCACCAAGGCAAGTTACGGGCCAGAGCTAAGGCCCCCCATTGGTAAGAATGGATGCTTTTCAAGGTATTTTTCAAGCACTAAAACAATCTGTAACTACATGAATGCAAGTTAGTAAAATGTCACACTGTGCAACATTCTAGACAAAGCAACAACATCTCCATAAAGACAAGCAGGTGGTGGACCTCACACCAGAAATGTTAGATAGCTTCTGTTCCAAAATTGCTGTCACTTCAAGCTTAGATATTCACAGACTCCACAAGTAACGTGTTTGTATGGAGGCTTAAGCGGGGCTGTGGGATATGGTGATAAAAATCAAATCATGATCTCATCCCTGTGGCAATCTGGTATTTTGGTCAAATCGCCATATCATGATTCCCCGCTTTTTTGTTTATGCAGCTCTATAGTCAAAAACAGCCACTTTCCACCACCCACTCCTCCTATTGGTCGGCCTCTGTCATGCTCTAACTGAGTGACAGGTGGATAGAACCAATCACAGTGAAGAGTGAACGTTCAGAAGCTTTAGGTACCTCAATCGCTTTAGGTACCTCTTAAAGACTGGATAAAATATACAAATAAAACAAGAATCGTGATAAAATGGAAATCGAATTGTGATATTATTTTGGCCATGGATCTCTGTCTCCAGTGTATGAATGCCTGTGTCAGATGAAGAGCCATGACCTCCGACCCCATTGATCCAGTGCACCATTCATCTACAGTGGAGATCAGAACTGTCATTTGTCAATGGCGATTTTCAATACTCCATTCTTCTATATCCACCACAAAAACTGCATTCCCAATACAAACGTGGGCCGCCATCGTGACACCAGAGACCTTTTAGATTCAGATTTTTGTGGCTTTGTCAATAAATTAATGTATGAATCTTACAGTGTTTTTGCTATTTCTCTGTTCAGGGCTAAATTAAACAATGGGAGCTATTACACTATGTAACTTTTCAGCTGGAGGGTCTGTCACCAGCTTGTCTCCATGGAGTTGTTATTATTATAATTGACAGTAAAAGAATGGGAGTGAAATAGGTTAAATGTTATACTGTGAAACATTCCAGGCAAAGCAGTAACATCTTCATGGAGGCAAACAAGTCTCTGAGCCCCCACCAGAAAAGTTAAATAGTGTATTTTGAAGAGAGTTTGAATGTTGCTGTAGCATATGGCATCAATGAGACCTTTCTGTTCCCAACTGTAATATATTGGAACATTTTTGGATCATTTACAGGCTCTCTACCCGATTTTTTCCCACGTATTTGAGCAAAATACGTCTTGCCCCAGTTCAGATATATTATATAAGCAGCTCTTAAGGGCGAAATATGTCAGCTGTGTGCTGTCTGCATCAAATTATAAAGCGTTTCATTGTCTGATAAGGAAGTGCGTGTTAGCATGCTCAGTGTTGTTAGCTTTTACCACAGCTCTGGTCTCCGAGAATTGTGAAAACTTAAAAGCGCTTATAAACTCATCACAGTGGCTAATTAAGATGCTCTGAATGCACAAGTGAGGAATAACTTCGGACCACTGCAAAAATGAACTTGTTCTATTTTTCCACATTTTTAAAAAAGTAAAAATTGGGTAGCGCCATTAATCACATTTTCAGATGTATTGAAAAATTACAAAGACTAACGGCTAGAATCACAGCAAGCAATAAATAAGATAATTAATTAAAATAAGAAAATAAAAAATAAACAAACAAAAAACAGCACAGTAAGTAAATGATTGTATTATTTAGTACTATTTGTGTCTGGTAATAGGGAAACAACGATTTTCTATTTCTGTTCCGTTGCATAAGAAGTGTTTGTGCCTTCTCCTAAAGTGGCATTCTCCAGGTTATTTTCTTACCAGCTCCTGTCAGAATTTTTAGAGCTATATGAGACAAACAGACTTGGAAGTGGGCGAAATACTATGGCAACATTCAGACAATTTCGACTCAAATTGTAGCTGTGGAGGTTGCTGACCACTGCAGGAGAACACAGCATGTTACGAGGTCAACAAAGTATTCAAACAACTTTTGAAAACTCACTCCTGTGACCTAGACAAGCATGCACGGTAAGCAGATTGTGTTACCATATTATGCAAAGTTTGGACAACAAACTTTTAGAAGCTTTCAGGGCACAAAATTGCTGATTGCAGCCAGTTGCTATAGCTTCATTAATATGGCACACATGGAAGCGGGTTAGCATGTTTCTTCAAGAGCTAGCTTTTTGCAGGTGCATACTAAAAGCGTCAAACAGGTGCTGAATCACCGGTTCCATGGAAATTAATCTCAACGCTTTGGCTCTAGTCCAGCTTGTCCGTTTTCTATTTTGCACTAATATTACCGAGCATTTATGTATCAAGGCAATTGAAATGTTATGTAATCATAGCTAAGCAGAATAGGTTAGCCAAAAGCTATCCCCCACTGGTATATGTAATCTTGTGGTGATCCAGATGTGCTCTCCCTTGTTTTTTGAAGCCCACTAATGTCTCCCAAAATAATGCTCATTTGTCTTGACTTAAAGCCACAGTATGTAACTTTTTAGAAAAAAATAAACTACTATAAGAGCATGTTTTTTTCAATTTGGTTGTTTTTATTGGACTGAAAATCATTAAAAAAAAAACATGTGTACTTACTCTGAGCAGGCTAGCATCACAAACCTGACAAGGAAGAGGGCCTTCTTCCATTTGTTTCCATGAAAATGTTGTTCCTTTGGCTATAATTTTACAGTGTGGCATAAAAGTCATCTATCTCTATGGAAAATGTTATAAAGTATGGTTTTAACTTCCTATTTCCGTGGAATTGTGCAGGAGATGTGCGTCCTCCAGAAAGTTACATACTGTACCTTTAAATTCAAAGACACTAAACTTTAGCGATAGTTGGCTATTTTGCTAACGTCTTTTTGGTGCAACAGAGGCCAGAGTTACAGTCTTTAAAGAAGGCATATTAAATTATTTATGGCACCTGTGCATCGTTGTTTTATATTTTGGACATTTTAAATTGTAATATTGATCTAAAACGACTTCATAAAAGAAACAGTTCTCCTGACTTCCGCTTGAAAATTGCAGTCCTAATTCCCGCCTTAGCTCACATGACCGTGAACATCATCACAACAAAGCAATACAGGATACAGGAAATACAGGAAAATAAAGATTACTCAAACACGCATGAACCACTCTAAATACAACTTCGAGAAGGTAAATGAGAAGGGGAAACAACGGTTAAAACAAAGAGTGTGCTAAACAAACAAATTCAAATCGTCTTGGCCACAAATCATTCCACTCTACATGTAGGTCAAGGAACCAAATAGGTGCGAACGGGGAGCTACGAGACATTCAGTGGCGACTGGTAATTTAGCATTAGCACTAAAATTTTGCAGCTATAATAACTAATATTTGGCAGAAATATATAAGCGACATCTCCTTTACATTTTATTAAATTGGTTTAAATTGGTCTGGGCCTGTTATCCTGTTTTCCTGTTGTGCATGTAAACACAGTGACTAATTCGCAAGTTCCAGCATTTGTGTACTTTCTGTCTTTTTTTAAATAAATGAATTCTAAGTCGTGAACCCAACCTACTTCATGGGCAAAAAGTCATTTTTATTTAACTATTTGATTTAGGTAAACACATGAAAATAGGAAAGCTGAGATAAATTGTTAGGTGAGGATGCTAACGTTTATTAGGCTCGTGTGTCATTATAGAGATTGCAGGCAGTGTGAGATTGTGGGCCTCGGTGCACAAACTGTCAGCCGTGCGATGGACGACCTAACAGAGGAGTGTTGCCGTGGAAACCGGGCTCGAAGCGGTGGCTGGGAGCAGTTGGAGAGGAGATGCGGGTACTCGTGTTAACAGGCCTCCGTGTGTCTGTGGAACAGGTGTGCCGAGATGCACATTCAAGTGAGAGCGGAGATTGGCTTTTGGAGAGGTCTTATTAAATTTTAGCTGTTTAAATTTTTGTTTTAGTTTGAAACCGAAAAAAACAATCTATGAAACAATCAAACTTAAACTTAAATCGATCTTAAATGAATCCAAATGATGTCAGGAAAAAATCGTGACATGAATATAAGGCTGCAGTTGCTCCACCTGTCCCCATATCGTTTCTAGTTGCTAATGCAAACAGTAGTAAACTCCAAAGGAAAGGATTTTTTTTTCCATGTATTTGAGCAAAATGCGTCTTGCCCCAGTACAAATATATTGTATAAGCGGCTCTTGAGGTCAAAATAAGTCTACATCTAATTATAAAGACTTTTAATGTCCGAGAATCAGGAAGTGTGCGCTTAGCATGCTAGTTGTTGTTAGCAAACTCCGCTTTGGCCTCTGAATGTTGTGGCGGATAAAAAGGATACTCAGAAATCACAGGGTAAATAATGAGGAATAACTTTGAATCTCTGCAAACTCTTTAAAATGAACTAGTTCTGTTTTCAGGTTTTAAACCAGTAAAAATCATGAAGAGCACCTTTAATAACCATTATAGTCTACAATAAGTCCATAGAAATGAAAAGCCGACTGCCCTGCGTGACACTAGTTGTCCAAAACCGTTATTTGTCCTAATATTATGCCAGACTGACTGACATATTCATAATAACTTGTTTATATAGGTCTTCTGCTATTTATCGAATTAAAATGTCATTCCATTTCCATCATTCACTCTATAAAAAAACTGCTTTAAATCTGTTTGACATTTGAATCCATCTACCATCACTGCACCATTCTGTGAACACTCCTATAGTGTAAACCAAATGATCGCCCAGGGCTTGCCGCAGATAAACAGAAAAACAAAAATAACCATTTGCTTTTATTGCCGGATATTTTGATGTTTTTAACAGTTGGTAATTTCTCCTCGGGCTGAATGAAAACTGACTTGAAATGCCACGGTATCTAAAACTGAAATCTTTTATTGAGAGGAGAGAAAGGGTAGCAGCTGGGAGGGAAATAGAACCCGGCATTTGCATTGCTCTCCAAACCATATTAGCAATCAGGAAGTTGTGCACGGGAGGAAGTGACTTTGATACGATCAATCAGGCACAATGCGCGGAGTGATGAATATGCAGTTAAACATGGGCCAGGCTTTTCACTGGAAGCAAAAGCAACTCAAGAAAAAATATAATTAAAATTCAAAGAGACTCATCTGGAGCATCTGCACGGCCATAACAGGAAGCCGGAAACCTCAGCTGTGACATCAAAGACTGCGCACGTGAATGAAGGCAAAGTTCTTTGGATTTACATATGATTCGGAACGTACAGGGTGGCACACTTACCACAAGTTAGGGCAATGAGTTAAGGGGTGTCCAAACTATGGCTCGGGGGCCAAATGCGGCATCAGTCACAGGCATTCATTTTAACAGCAATTGTAAGTAATTCTTCCACTATAACCTCAAAAACATCACATTGCGTGGAGATACAAGACCTAAAATGAATGTTTCTTTCTTAAAAGTACGGTGGCTCTGTCAAAACTGTGTAAAATGTCCCCGTCTGAAAGACTCACTGTACTTACTGCTGTGGCTTTGAATATGTTTCAAGATGTAGCCCTTGGTGAGAAAAGTTTGGACCCCCCTGAGTTAAGTGTAGAAATTTTGAATTATTTGATCATCTGAAACTTTATATAACTTAACTTTCATTTTCAAGTAATTTCAAGAAATTTTTATGTAATTATTGTATTTATTTCGCTTTATTTATATAGCAGACTATATCAAACAATAAAAAACGGCCTGTTTGTAATGAACAGTAGTATACAAAGTGCTCCAGTTTAATCTCTATGGGGTCGTTCAATGGACAGCGAGTTACAGATTGTTAGGCAGTTCAAAACAGGAACTAACCCAAGCTGCAGACTAAACTCCAGCAAGAGCAGGCTCAGTTCCTGACGGCAGCTGCCACAGCTGTTCCATGGCACCTATCAATATTTTTTGGCACTTAACTCGCCACCTGCTACTGCCACAGTATGAGAATTACTATCCTAGGCCAATTTTGGAAGACTATCATGATGATTAGACCTACTTAAAGCTAAAAGATACTAGTTGCTTTGAAGAGCTTCTTATATGTAGTGGAACTTTTTCCCCCAATGTAAAATGGTCTATTACTCTTGGTGTTGCAACCAAGAGGAATAGATTTATTTGAAGTCAGTACTTTCAGAAGAAATCATGCTCATGACCCAAAGGAACAAATTCTGTATATAAACTGCTAACTAGCCTTGTACTATTGACAGGAGCAAGAGACAGACAGATGACAGATGCTCATAACTGCCCCAAAACCTGGGGATTGTGGATGCAGTTTGAGCCTTGTCCACTCACGATTTAAAAACAACTTTAATTCAAGTGCAATTGCTCCAACTTTTAAAAAAGGTGTATTTATGCAAAATCGACTTTTTAAGCCTTGTACCATGTTGTAACATTGCTCCCTCATCAAAAACATGCCTGAAGAGGGTTTAGATGTCATCCATGCATGTTTGTGTAATCTTGTGATCTCTCCCGAACTCTATTCAAACCTTCCTTATGGTTAGCTGTACGATTCTGTCCAAGGCTCAGCCCACAAGCCTCCGTCATCCAATTGTCGTGCTGGACAATTCCCCATAAATATACAAAAGTATGATACAAAATAGTTCACAACAACTACACAAACCTGATTCGATGTGCAGTAGTTTTATTAGCAGTAAGCACACAGATTGAAATGTGATAGCGCTCTGAAGGGGGGAGCGACTTAGAGCAGAGAGCAAAGGGAGGTGGGACTCAGAGCGTCAAAAACACAAGTGAAAATTATTAAAGACAAATATAGCATTTTCAAAACAATAAAACAACATGGTGATCTAAATATGTTAATTGTTTTATGCAATTAACAGCCCATAGTAATACACCCTCTTTAAATGTTAGTACACTTTCATTGACTAGAGATACTTGCAGTCTGTCACATGTAGCTCTTAATTTGGCTTTCAGAGATATGATGAAACTTTGCACGCTACACGCTTCACTTTCCTTTCCTCCTTTGAGTCTTGGAGATATTTTCCACATTTCGAAAGTGTAGAGGAGATGTGTTCCATCCTGGGGAGAAAAAACACTGTCTCCTCCATGCCGCCTCATCACTTTGAATTCTAAAGGTGCAGCAGACTCCAGACAAAATCCCAACTTGGCAGCGTGAAGCTTTAAAGGACAACACAACTTCGTGGGCCTTTGATGAAAAGGCCATTTGGAAATTGTCTGTGCTTTGCATAAGAATAACGTTACATCAAACAGAATGCGTTTTACCTTGACACTTCACAAGGCGAGGGAGAATATAGAGTCGGTAGGTGGCTGGGTGTCGGTGGGATAAGTAAAAAAAGACAAAAGGGGAAAAGTACAATTGCACAAAAATGCAGGGAAACAAGTCAGCAATATTTTTTAAGAACATGACATGATGTCTCAGCAAACAATGCTATGACAAGCAAGCAATCAATGAAATACATTCAATAATAAGATGAGCTGAGCCGTGAACTCTCATTACATAATAATTACTATTTCTTACTTTTGTACTGTGTTCATTGGTAACAAGGTGTGGCCAAACCTCCTCGTCTAAGCCTAATCTCCTCAGATCTCTGAAGCTAAGCAGATCTGAACCTGGTTAGTACTTGGGTGGGGACTGCTGGGAATACGAGGTGCCACAGTGGGGGGCCAGAAGCAAAAATTGTGGCAGGGGGGGGCCCAAAAGAAGGGTTA
>KN485960.1:104969-152335 GCA_000787095.1 Periophthalmodon schlosseri
TAGTAGCTTACCGCCACTGAGTGTGGAGTGGATGAATAATGCATAAAATTGCAAAGCAACTTTGAGTGCCTGGAAAAGTAATTCATTAGAATGTAAAAAAGTACAAAAGTACAAAAGCACTATACAGTAACTAAGCACATTTTTGAAGTATCTGTACTTTGCTCAGGTCCGTTTTACAGTGGATACTTTTCACATTTGAGAGCTGAATATATACTTTCTACCCCACTACATCTTTTACTTAAGTATAATTTTTAATGATTTTGAGTAATGTTTTGCTCCTCTCTGTATCTGTATCTTTTCTTCGAAAACCAGTGAATCTCCCATAGAGTTATATGGGATTGTTAAGTGATGATGTCACAGTCAGTACATTTCTCCAATGCTTCACTTTGCAGCTGTTTTCTTATTGCATTGTTTTGACACTAGATCCGTCCTGCATTCCTTATTGTTCACATAGAACAGAAATACATTTAAATAGAACAGAGAATCTTTCCTTTCATCACTTTCTGTGTTATAAGAATAAAAGGAAAACATGGCTTGAATTGATAAGGTAAATTAACATTAAGCTAACAGCTGTTTTGTCTATGGTAATGTTAAAACACTGTTTTCTACAGTATTGAAACAACCTTGTTGGCGACTGCAATCCCTTTTTACCGTAATATGAGGCGTCATATAAAAGAGGAAAATTGTAAACATGTCTACCAGTCCCATTGTTTTCAGTCCGATGACTGGTGCGCCTTGGGCCCTGCCTTCCACCTTAAATTATGATATCATCAAATTCTAGAACGACAATCTATTGAACAGGATATGGGGCCTTTAACCATTCCACAGAGTAGCGTATAAATGAAGTAGCACAGTACAAGAAAAACATTGTGCAATAATGTTATGTATATTGCATTACTTTATTGGATGCAGTATGTTTCCTTGTGAGTCTTTGGTTCACATCAATTTCATAATTTCCAAAAAAACAAATAACTTGCACCACAGCCAAAATGCTAACTCCCTCATATTTTTGCATTCCAATGACTAATGCAATACTATTAATACTACTGCATTGCCACCCTGACTTGTGGGCTGATGAGACTACAGGAGCCCGGAAGGCCAAAACAGTTATCGATTGGGCAGTGACCGACAGATGGGGCCTTATGGAAGACATTAGCCTGCGCCGTAAACAACTCAATGCCCGAACCTGACTTCTTAAATGTAGTGACCCGAGGCTAGAGCCGGCTGAGCTAACACACCGGCAACACTTGCACGGATCACATCCATTTTTAATGTAGAGCCAAGTCAGACTAGTTCAGCGTTATTTAACCTTCCGAAGAATTTGTGAACACATTTTGTTCAGTTACTCAGAAATGACATCACACTGGATATTGTTGTCTTGGTTGTCGTTGGACAACAGTTGTGAAGTAAAAGCAGAATAGTGGAACTGAATTTTATTTTTGGTTTAGAGAGCTGTAGTTTTGGAAAAAAAAACATGTGGTATACAAGGTGTTAAGACATTGTGTGGTAGAATGACAGAAGTGAGGCTGCAAGTTTATGTAATGATAACGAGTGCCAGTGTTACTACAATGTGCTATGCTTTAAGAAGTATCAAAAATAAAAAGTATTATTAAAACAATCTAAAATGCACTAAAACAGGAAAGCACTGTTTAGGACCAAATCTCCCCAGTTACATTTGAATTAAACATACATAATCACTGGGAAATATGAACATCGTCCTCTATGGGATGCTCAACTTCTGTGACAGAAAATGGACTGGACTTTATGAACTGGATTTTGGACAAAGCACCGGATAAGTCACAATGACTCCGGACAGGATTGGAATGTGTGTCTTTGGATTATTTAACTAGCAAGCTACAGTTACAAAAAATATGGGACCCTTATGTAACATTGGTCCTTTCAGCGACTGATAAGTTAAACTGATATTTAAAAGAACATGAACTCTAACCCTAACTTTTTTACTAAACACATTTTTAAAAATTGCTTTAAAGAAAGCCGGTCCAGATCAAAAACAAAATTCTTTCTCCCAGTACAGCCCTGCTTCCAATAAAAAAACCAAAACAAAACAAAATATATTTCAATTAAATATACTGTGCCTCCATGGTGGCTGACAAATGCTAGCCCCAGTAGTGCAGGTGGGTTATATAAATACAGAAGAGTAACTCTCATACACGGTTTAAAAATGAGTTTTCATTCTACATTATAATGTCAAAGCAATGGTATCCTCAACGGGCAGCTCAGCGTTCTACAGAAATGAGCCAATTTCAAACTTACTATTTTCCTTCAAGTTAACAGCACCTCCTGTTTAAAGGTACTATTTATGCACATCAGAACAAACATAAATCTCTCATTAGTATGACGCAATAAGTGCAGATAAACATGCTCTCTGAATATGAATAATTGAAGATGCTTTCCAAAGAGAGAGAGAGAGATATCTGCAAATTAGGGAGAGAGAAGATGACGAATAGCTGAGAGTTAAAATATGATGATACAGTCCAATAAGTAGGTCTAATACTCCCGGAAATGCATGGCTACACCGCGGAACAAATCTGGCTCTAAAGTAGCGGGACTTGTCAAGCTACGAGGGGCAATATGTTGTGATGAAGTGCTCTAATGGGTGCCTTTAAGGACCACAGCATCATTCATAATACACTTTAAGAGCTATCCCTCACTATACAAGACGTCTAGACAGTTTGAGTCGTAGTTTACTTTTATAAAAAAACATTTGGGCTACTTTTTGACAAATTTTCATTTCTGCAGTGGGGAAAATACAAAATAAATGTATTGCTTTCATAAAAGTTGTATTGTACCTGATATTTACTAAACATTAAACAGAATTATATCATTTTAACGGTTTGCATTGGTCCAAAGTTATTCCTTCTCATTCCCAGCATCTCAATTACTCACTGCAATGAGTTTATAAGTGCTTTTCATAACTCTCACAGACCAGAGCGGAGTTTTGCTGCCACAGTAATTCTAACAACAAATAGCATGCTAACAGTGCACAAGCATTACTTCCTGGTTTGTGGACAAAACTAGTCAATTTTTAACAGTTTGCATCGGTCCAAAGTTATTCCTCATTCTTAATTCTAATCACTCACCGCAATGAGTTTATAAGCACTTTCTTAACTTTTCTTAACTCTCAGGAGCGAAGTTTTGACGTAACGCAACAACAACTAGCATGTTAGCTATACCAGTATTACTTCCTAGTTCACAGATGATAAAAAACGCTTTATATTTAGACGTAAACAGCACACAGCCGTCTCATTTTGACCCTAAGAGCTGCTTTTACAATATCTGTACTGAGGCAAAACTATGGCATATTCTTCGCAAAGCATTAACATCTCCGTAGAGAAAAACTAGCAGTGAACCTTCCACCAGATATATTACATAATGCACCTTTAACCCATCAATTTCCCAGTGCCTCAGGGTAACCTGTCAAGAGTTGATGCAGCGCTCAGGGACCCATTTTCAGATCATGAACTAGGAGATTACATATAAGCCCGCACAGACATTGGTAATCAAACTGGGGACCTTTCTGCTGTGAGACTACTAGCCACTACGCTTGTCAAAAGTATCGAAATTCAGACACTAATCAATACTACATCTAGTATCGAAGCTACTCATCTGAGCAGGTATCGGTACTGAGAAAGTCTCATTCACAGGACAGAAATGAACCTTTCCTGAACAGCTTTAGAATGATCTTGAGCTGTATCAGAAGATCACATAGACTAGTATACAATGGACCACTATGGGACATACCTGGACGAATGAGGGGTTACGCAGATATAACACTACGTGGTAAAAGAAAGTACAATTATTTAAAGTTGAAAATAACATTTATTGTCTAAATAGTGTTTTTTTTATTATTATTATTATCATTGCGTTATCGAAATTGGTATTGAGTCTATTCCTTAGTAGTGAAATCCTGTTTTAAATTTTAGCATCGTGACAACGCTACTAGCCACTTAGCCACTGTGCTGTCAACTAATCAAAACTACTCAAATCAAGTCCAGTATTCTAGCACAGCTCATTTCTTGCAGTGAAGGCTATTTGGAAATGAGTCTATCTCCTAGCATAGCCTCGTTAATTCACTGTTTGCCCAATCAAATTAGAAGTGGCAGCGAGCGTCTGGTTAGTTCGTCCTGGAGGAGTATGAGATCGTGTTTGGGTCCGTGTCGCTGTCCGATAAGAGGGCTCATACTGCGGCAGAATTGATTGCGCAGCGATGTTTAGGCCGCTGCTTTATACTCACAGACACCATTGTGCACAATAATAAGGTTGTTATGGCAACTTAGGCCATTCCACTTTTGATGGAGTTAGATAATGCGCAGCCTGTGACTTCTTTTTTATGAGAGAGGGAGTTATTTTGAACATAAAATGGTGGAAAAATCTCAGCCTGACTTCATCTCAAATAACAAGTTTAAAATCACTCATTAAAAGTGCACTATATATATTTTTGGGTGGAGGCCTGACACCAAAATGTTATGACTTTGCCTGGGTGTTGTATTGCTTTTAACATATCTATCTTGCCTTTATTGAATTACTGGTGTTTCTATGTAAAATATCTTGCAAATTAACACAGATCTGACCCATAACTTGATCTGGTGGTGCCACTGGTGTGTCTCTATAGAGTTGTAAAGTGTGACTTCACTTCCAGGTCCAACATTTAAAAACAAACACCCGAAAGTGACATCATCACTTAACAACTCTATGGATATTGTATGGACAAGTTTAATACCAGCCTTTGGAGCATTTAATCCAAGCATCTCTATGAAGGCGGCGAAGGTGGCGGACACAATGCACAATGTACCTTTAAATGTCATTGTCAAGTTTGAACCAATGAGGTAATTACTTTTTCAACGTTTTGTTTCATTTGTGCAAGCCCAAGTCTTCACCAGACTCTTCTGATTGATTCAGTACTCAAATTGCTTCATAATGTCATCTCTTTTTCCTAACTCCCCAACTGCTTCATTACACAGATAACCAACTTCAGTTCTGGCAGCGATTGTTTTTCATCTTCACGCTTCTCCACTTGTCAGTGCCTCAGCAGATGGAATCTCTCTACACCAGGGCTATTCAATGAAACTTTTCTGAGGGCCAGATCTTTAGGCCTCTGATGCCTGGGAAATGTGCTGTCCAATCATAAGTCCTCCTGAAGAGCCGCTTCACGGGATATTCCGCGTTAACGAGCAGACTTCATAACATACAGAGGACATGGTGGTACCAGTGCATATGTCGCGTTTACATCTATTATTCCATTAATATTCTATTTTCCACAGCAGTTTTATACAAATTGTTCTTTGCTAGACCAATGTTTTCATGTGAACTGAAGCTGTGCAACTTCTACCACAAACAGGGGGAAGCATGGGCCGCCAATTGATTAGCCTTGTCCAACATCTTCTAAGGTGTCCAAAAGTAGCATAAAAACTCGAAATAATCGCAATCCTGCAAACATTAAGTCTATACGGATAACTGGTGCCGTTTTAGTTGCAAAGTTGTATTTCTTTCTATTCACAACAAAATATCCAATTTCAAAACTTTATCCACGTCTCTTCACTTCTTGCATAGTTTATTCGGCTCGGTAAATTTCACCCATTAATATGCAATAGCCCTTTGACGCTCCTTCTAAGCCTCCAGACAGGACCAGCGCGCGGATGACACACAACAATGCCGCGAATCCCCATCAACCGCGTCTAGCTCCAGTGCCAAAATTCAATAGTGAGCTTAGGAAATGAAAAGAGCGCTTTGATAGCAGAAATGACTAGTACGGGTTATTTTCCCCGCCGTATTGTGAGCGACAGTATGAAAGGCCGCTAGCGTCTGTCATGAGCGCTTCAGTTTTCATAGAGTAGTCTAATCCCGTGTGTCCATTCAGCTAGCTGCTAGCTTCACTGCGCATCAATGTGTTTCTGTCTATCTGATCATCAACAGCATCGCAACTGTCCGAAATCGCCTCACGTACTGCTGAAAGGAATATGTTTCGAAACAAGCAGAGCGCCTCTTCTATCTCAAAGCGCTGACTAGTTTTGAATGAGCTCACACAAGAATCCACAGTGAGGTATAATGACATTCATAACCTTTGCTATGTCCCCTGCAGCAGCTGTGGAGGATGTATTTCCCTTCAGGTGCCAGCTTTCAGATGGTTTTTGAATTTATAAACTGAAACAGGTTGTTCAAGGCTGTAGTGTGTGCGCGTGTGTGTGTCTATATACGCATATGTGCACTAAACTATGAAAGTTGAAGTCTTCAGACAGTGGGAAGCGAGCGTATCTGGAGAGCAGTATATTCTGCTCTGAATAGCTGCCGGTGGTCTGAGGCTTTGGGTGAATAGTGCTGTACACAACAGTTTGTTTCATAAAATGGAAAAAGTAGCTTGCGGTAGCTTGGTAAACCTTCCAAATCGCAATAGAGTTAATATGATTGGCTGAGATTCAGGAGCAGGACTATGCCTCAACCACCTCCTGCTGCTCTCCAGCGAACCGCAGCTCACCTCAACCACACCTCAAATTACCCAGAAGCCCGATTTATACAGGCCTATCCCAGCAACACTGTCTGTCTCCCCTCTCCCGACCCCTCCGTCCCACCCAGTGTCTCTTGTTCATCATATCATCAATATATATCTGTATCGTATACCATTGTTGTGATGTGGTCCATGCTAGTGAACTGCTCATTATTGGTATATTATTGGTTGGTTGTGCATTTTTCAATACAAAAAGATAAGGTGTCAATATACTTATGATGAGAAATGCATGTACAATGCACTCTGATATACTGTGCATCCATGGGTTTCAAATTGCTATTTCTTTTGAATGTTGAAAAGGGCTCAGAATGGCCCTTATAAGCAAGAAGCTGAAACTCATGAATACACATACAGTATATACACTGCTTTATAAAGTATACAAAATACACATTCAAAGATTACACTTCTATGGGGTATTAACGGCTAACACATAAAATATTTAGATCACCATGTTACCTTCTATTGTTTTGAAAATGCTATATTCGCTGAGAATGTGTTTAGTTGTTCACTTTCGTTTTTGACAATCTGTGTCCCCTTTCCCTTTGGTCTCTGTGCTAAGTCACTTCCCCTTCAGAGCGCTATCACATTACAACTGCTGTGCATTCCGCTAATAAAACTACCGCAAATCGCATCAGGTTTGTGATGTTGTAGTGTATTGTTTTATATCATGCTTTTGTTTCTTTATGGAAAAATATATATGAAGCCCTTGGGCCAGAGCACCTGAGAGCTGGCCTCTTGTGCTTGTTTTAGGGGTAGATTCCTCAGTGAAGTGACCCACCTTGATGCTGGAACGTCTACACAAAATGGCCCACACAGTCAAGGAATCTGTTGTACTTTTTAATGTCTTTACATTAGTTTGTAAGGACAAACCCAGGACTTTCTAGTTGTAATGTCTTTACATTAGTTTGTAAGGACATGACAAACTAATCACACACATTTAAATTACACATTGAAATCTAAAGGAATTCACATCACACGCACATTTCATGCCTTTAGAAAGCTAAGAAAAGCATTCCAAATGTTGTGTAATAACTCCAACACACGGTCAAGGCAAATGCAATCTGCGCTTGTGTTTACCGGAACATTCTGCAATCCTATCAAGTGCGGGGAGCATCGCTAGCTTGACTCTGTCCCTCTGTGACTCATAGCCATGTTGTGCAAGTGCATATTTCTCATCTTTTCTTTTTACCAGCGTTGACAACATAAAGTGCTAATGTCTGAAGCTCAAAACACTAGCAGGCAGTTCTGAGGTCAAAAGCAGTTCATGTGCAGAAAAAGGGAAAAACACTTTAGTAAAACATCAAAGCTACAATACAGAGAATCAAACAAAGACTAGAATTAGAGCATTCAAAGTAGGCAACCGGCCCTGCCTCACACTGAGAGTATCAGATGAGGTGAGACAGGAAGCTAACACCATAGGCATGTTGATTTCATTGTGTATTCTGCAAACAGCTCTCCAAATCCACATTTTGACAAGCCCAGATAGGGATAAGATAGATAAGGGCCGATAGGGCCTAGACCCAGAGGTTGAAATCGTTGACTAAATTGTGTTTGGGTATATTTTATGTGTGGATTCCATCATAAAAAGCTATATTTTCCCAATTTCTACCTCTTGCCACTTGACTATGTACACCTCCTTCAATTTTAAAGAACACACTGTGCTTTCTTGTGGATTTAATTTCTTTTGAAACAATTTATTTTAAGTTTATTTAATTGTTTTTTTTGTATAATCATGAGACAATAGTGCGTTAAACCAGCACTTGTATCTGCCTTCGTTCAGTCGCGTTATGTCCAGTTGAAGACCTGTCATGTTGTTTTTCTGATTCTCGCAGTGCATTGTGGTCTACATTGGCCGGTCTAGTGACCAGCGCTGGACACTACTTTTTAAGGTGTGTTGTGAGAAATTTTGAGTGCACTACATTTTCACCAACTGGACTTTTGGACACCACTAAAAATGGCGTGACCCCTAAATAGTGCCCTAAGTAGAGATTAGTGTGGATATTCAGACATGTAATAAAGTAACATTTTTCTAGCTCTGCGCTGTCTGCATCTATTGTCAAGTGTTTTTATCCTCTGCGAACCAGGAAGTTTGTCTGGTGCTCTGTTAGCATGCTAGTTATTGTTACAGTATGAGACGGCAAAACTATGGTCTGGCCTCTGAAAGTTGTGAAACACTCTCATGCACTTATCACTGTTAATAATTAGGATGCTCAGAATGTGTTAAGAAAGTGAGGAAAGTGAGGAATACGGCTCGCTGCGAACAATTTAAAACGAACAAGTTCAGTTTCCCATGTTTTTAAGACAGTAAAAATCTGATAACATACTTTGCCTTTAATGCTGATGAGCTATTGATAATTTTCCCTCCAAACATCATGAATAATCCAGTCATTGCTTAATCGATGTTGATACCATTTCCACCTCCACCGGCAGATGTTCATATGCAGCGAAACTTCATAATGCCTCTGAAAGTAAATGAAGCCGAGTAGTGATCAATGTTCATTAATTCATAATTAGTCACCTGATACTGGCTGTGCGTGTGGTTGGCTATTTGACCAATGGAGATCAGGTCCGATTAGTGTCTATAAACAGAAAACCAAGGTAAGTAGATCTGAAGGAAGTGTTATGCTGTAACCATATCATGTTGTTCATAAAGATGCTTGATGGTCCATTGTGGTTTTCGCAGCAGTAGTGAAGATGACAGTTTGGACATTATGAGATAGTAAGATAAGATTATGCTTTGGCTAAGTCTGCTGGCTGTTGCATTAATGAAGCAGTGGCGGTAGCAGTGATTTGTGTTTTTTCATGGTAGTTTTACAAAAGAGAATTGAGTGATTTGCCATTATAGAAATTTACATTGCTTCAAAATCTTTTCATAAATACTACCTCTAATACACTCATCATCGTACGGCTCAAGATTGGGGTGGTTTAGTGGTTACAACTACTGTCTCTCAGCGATAAGGTCCTGGGTTTGTTCCAGTTTTGTGTGGATGTTTTTATGCGTATTCAACAATAAGCAAAGCACTATGATTTTCAGTTTCTTTGGTAAATGGTCACATTTTTATCTAGTCCTTTTCCACCTTAAAGGCACTCAAAGCACTTCACATCAAGGAGCCACTTCACACACACATTCACAAACCAGTGTACACAGAGGTGGGTTAAGTGTCTTGCCCAAGGACACAATGGCGGCAGTCATCTGTGGGACCTGAAAGCGTACTGCCAACCTGTGGGTCAGTGGATCTGAGCTACTGTCACCCTGTCTTTTTTCCCTTCTTGACCATAGCAGCTGAGCTATCAGTCTCTTCAGCCTCTTCAACTCCTCTTCTTCACCACCACCATCGTCTAAGCCCCAGGAGAGATATTTTCGCGTACAGATCTATCTTCACGTCATCTCTGTTATCTCTACATACCAATGTCTATGCCTCAATGTTAATCTTTTCAATAAATTATTCATCAAACCCCACCTCACTGAATTCCAAATTTAGCTGTCTTTTTAAATATTTGTCTAAACCTGATGGTGAAAATATGCTACACCAACTCTTATTCTGTTCCATGTTCCCGAGTATAACATTTCACAAAAAAAAAAAAGTTCATTATAAAGATTTTGTGGGCAAACTTGCAGTTCCTCAAAGTTACTTCCTGATTTGAACTCGCACTGAGGTCAGTGCAGATTGGGTTATCCAAGAAGTGCTGAGTGGACACTTAAGTTAGCCAGGTCAGCGCTCCCTCCGGCCACAGCTCACGAAATCACCAGAGATTTCACAAACTATTGACCGCATTAGGAACTGCTGGGAAAGGACATTACAAACCAACGTGATGGTTTGCTAACACCAAGATATAATGATGTTGTAAAAACAGCCACATTTCTTTTAATGAGAGATTTCGCCCAGCAACACAGTAAACAGGAGCTACGGCGACTATCAAAGCAGTGGTACAGTTGAGAAAAAGTTTCATGTGAGCTTTAATCAGCCGTAAGATCAGAAGGTAAAGCAGGCGTTTGATGCTTAGCCTTAATCAACTGAACCTAAAATCTTCAGATCACTAACCTGACTGGGGATGAAAAATGATTTGTTTTCCATCTTTTCCAGGACTTTACCATTCTGAAAAGAGGAAAATGTCTTAGCAACCCAGCTTAAAATGTGATGTTTGTTCTCCATACAAATGCATTCAAAATCAATGTTCTACATGAGGTTTTATAGTTTGATGGCTATGTGGAAGTATTTTTCTTTCAAAGGATACAAAGTAAATTTACCTACAACGTGTTCTCTAATGGATGTCACAAGTTAGAATTGTCTCTAAACAAATGCCTTGATGTTACAATGGACACTTGTGTGGATTGGAAGCTCAATGAATTTTCGACTTTATTCCAGTTAGTATTTTATCTTGAGTTGTCAGTCAATCTAAATACTTAATATGTTTTCTCATGCATGTAGTGTTTTGCGACAAATTGTGACAAAAAGTCACTGAAAATATCAGTAGAAAAGTGACACTAATTAGCAAATAACAAGTGGGCAAGAAAAAAGTAAATGTCAGTTCTGAGTCTGTCCTATGTGCAGTGTTTAGAAGTAAGTAAGAACATGAACTCATTTCATTTGGTGGTATTAAAAATACAGTTGCCTTCCTAAAACCAGAGGAATACATTGCAATATTTGGTTGTGCAGTTAGGCTTAGGCTTCAAACAGCATGGTTCACCTTGTCTTATAAGAGATAAATAAGTGCAACAAACATAAACCTGTTTTTATCATGTTGTATTTTATTATACTATAATACAATGCAACTCAAGTATTTTAAGTAAGGTAAGGTTACCCTTTATTGTCCATGAAATATGTCCTCTTCATTTGACCTATCCTTCAATGCCGCTGGGGCAACCTGTCAGGAGCATTGTGCGCCAGGTCAGGACTACCTTAGCTGGAGGATTTTACCTATGGTGCATGTTTTGAGTTGATGTGGGAGTTCCCAGGAAACCCACCCAGAGAGAGAAACATGCAAACTCTGCACAGAAAGGCCCAGGCAGGGAGTCAAACCCGTAACCTTCTTGCTATGAGGCAAGAGTGCTAGCCATTCTGCCACAATACGTATACAGTACTACCTACAGTACTTGGATTGGACTGTACAGAATATTACAGAAAATACATTTTAATACAGGTGTTAAGTATTCTGTGACTAAAATACATTTTCAAACTGTTCTTCCCATTACTGCCTGTGCCACATTATTCCTTTTTTGTTCTAAACTTTCTTGCACTAGAAAATAAAATTTCCACATGTAATCTTGTTTCTTAATGAATCCCAGAGCCCTTACAGAACCCAATGTGAGCTCGTCTCTCTCACAGAGATAACTGGCAGAAAAGTTGGACCAAAGTTCTTTCTACGTGTCATTGAGCCATGCGTTTTATGATGTGACGACCGTTATCTGTCCTTGTGAACTAAATGAAAGCAGCCATCCACAGCACACGTCCCGATCGCTAAGATATGGGGAAATGTCATTATGTGATTGTGATCGCTGCTGTGGAACTGATATTTTCAAGTGGAGTGAAGGGGAGTAATATCCTTCAGGTGTTTACACAAGGTTACAATCTCCTGATATTAAAGGTCCATGAAGATGTGTCTCTCTCATATTACTCTTAAGAGGGATTGTTGATTAATGCCAGGGGACCTAAAACAAAGCCCTGTAGAATCCCTTGGGCAAATAGTTTGCCTTCATTTGTGATGGTTAAAAAAGCCTGAAAACTTGGATCACTTGTGCTCTTGATGACCTCTTTACCTACAGTTGTCCTCTTTACATTCACACGTTCAAGTTATCCTGCTAAGGCTGTTGCCGTCTCAAGAGGTAAGATAATCTCTTTGATCCTAGCATCTCCTGTTACTTTATTGATGTACTATGTAACGTTTTTGGTGGAGGATACACTACCTGTTAATCTTCATGTGTGTGTTGCTTGGCCTGGAATGTTCCACAGCATAGCATTAAACTTATCGAACTTGCCTTTATTCAATTTCCATTTTCAATTGCAAAATAAAATACAATAAAAACCAAACAAAAAAAAACATGCAAAACACTTACGCTTAAGAAATGTTCCCAAATTTGTTAGGTTGTAGGGCTATGGTTAAGTTTAGGGCCTGTTTTTGAGATTCCGGTTAAGGTTAGGGCCAGGGTGAGGTTAGGGGTTATGGATTTACTTTCAAAAATATATTTAAAATGTGAGAAAATAGGGCTGTGGGAACATAGAGCTGTGGGAACATAGGTACGCTCAACCTTAATGCTATAATGTGGAACATTTATGCAAAGCAACAACATTTACACGGAGACGTAGCAAGTGGCGGACTCCAGCAGACTCCAGCAGAAAGTTGCACAAGTTACATTTGCACTTAACCAGCAGCAAGTGCGTGAAATACATACATTGTAAATTGGGAAATACTTCTATATAAACATATGCATAATTTTATTTTTTTATTATAAGACTTGAAATACTAATGTTATGGTGTCCTAAAGTAGAAATTTGTTTCTAGTTGATTCCTGAAACTTCCTGGATGACTGTAGCCCGGGGGTGCTCATTGGCCTGTCACAGTCTATGGAGAACATGAACTGGATTTACTGTGAACACCGGCTCTCCGAGGTAAAAATAGCCTCACCTACTTCACACTGCGTAATCAGAAGCCATTTTTTCCCAACTACATGCCTACAGGGCTTGTTCTGCTCCTCGCACCTAATGTATAGCAAATGTGCTTCATTGTAGACGGCAGCTGGGGCCCTTTGAGAAACACGGCGGTGGTCTGGGGGTTAAGCTAACACACTTAACCTTTCTCTATCCGCTAATATGTACGGAGAACCGCGTTTGGATGGCATTTAATGAGCAATTCCCCACCGCTCTGAGAAAGTGCACGCGGGAGGGAGGGGACAGTCGGAAAACGAAGCTGAAAGATGATATGGTCGTCGTGGCAAGGTCGAGACTAGAACAAGCTATTTCTCACCACTCCATCCTCCTATTTTCTGCACTGCGCGCTCCGTCCTTCAAACATATCCGCTCAGACCGCTGTAATTGCACCGTGACAGCGCTGATTCCTCATCCCCATCAATCACTCGCTCACGGATCCATGCTTCCTTCCCAAACATGTCTCAGTTTTTCCCTCCTTCCCGATTCATCCTCTCCTCACAACCCTTTGCCTTGCGGTGATAAATAAGATTTCCGGTGAGTTCCGTGTGTCCCGCCGAGGTTGTATCACAAACGCAGTGATATATTGAGAGCGTTGCCTTTTTGACAGCTTTTTCTTCTCTTGTTTGCGCAGCGGTGGTGTTCCCGTGAAGTGCTTCCCGTGTGAGGTATGTCATGTTTACTTGACTTTGTGCACCGTCGGTCAGGAAAAATATAACAGGGCTACAAGACAGGAAATTCAGTTTGGATGCAGCCCATGTCAGCGAAGATTTTACAAGCAAGTGCTTAGTCTAGAACAAGATTTCGAGTTCACCCATGCACACACCGTACCACATATCTGTTACAATTAGTTTAATTTATTCACTAAATCTTAAGGACAGGAAACTGTTTTGTGTAACTTCTATCCTTAATTACGCAAATTATTTTATTACATCTTAAAATGGAACGTGAAACAATGACTGTTACCATGGAAATCCACCATTTTACTGGCAGTAGTGCAAAATGCTCAGAGATATATTAGCCAAAACAATGTTAAAAATAAAGTGTGTTGGAACAAAGCGATAAACTGCTGGGTCACTACTGGTAAATACATTTATCGTTCTTACTTTTGAATGAGCACTGAATTTAGTATTTAGCATACTAAATATAAATATACTTAAAGTCTCCATTGGTTTAACATTAGGTAAAATGTAAATTCTAATTACGTGTGACTTCCCACACGTCCTCACAACTGGACGACCCTATGAGTCGATAGCGCCATCTCCAAAAACAATTTACAGAATTTATTTATTTTTTGCTTGGTGGGTCTCGAGTCGCAAGTGCGAAACAACCTCAGTACACAATAAAGAATAATCGTTTTTTTGTTGGGTGGCCACCTGATAGAGATCACCCGATGTACCAAACAAATTTAAACATGTTTTTATTGGCATAAGCTTAGGGTGACCAGATGTCACGATTTACCAAGGACAGTCCCGATTTACCCTGGACAGTCACGATTTTGTTACATCTCGTATCCCTTTGGATATCCTCAAAACCATTAATTTGTCTAAGTTTTCCACAAGCCCTGTCCCGTCTGTCCCAATTTTTGGAAATGCTACTGCCTGCTCGGCGCTGACAGTAAAGAGTTATATATTTTACAAGCCTGAAAGCCGAAGCAGCACACTGTGCCTAAAAGGTGATCTCTTTGGGCAGTGTGGATGTAAGTTACAACAGTTGCCATAGTAGCGATTGTAATAAAAGACAGCAACAGTCCTCCACCTGTTTGTAACTTCATGCTGAGTGTTTCGAATGTCACGGCCGTGAACAAAACAGTAACATGCTTACATGCTCTTCCGTTCAACACGCCGAGAAGAAAATCAAGATTAACAAAAGAGCTATTGGAGCAATACACTTTTCTCATAAAAGTACCAGGTAATGAAACTATTGCATTCTGTACATTTTGTAAGTGTAAGTTTTCTGTTGCTCACGGAGGAAATCACGACATACAAGCCCGTGCCAAGACTAGCAAGCATAAGACATGGGAACAGGTGGGAAGTAGCTTAGTAGCTTTCAATTCAGTCAGTTTTTTAGCAATAAAGCAATAAAGAACTGAAACGTACTGCTTAGGAGGCCACATTTGCCTATCACCTTGTGCAACACAACCACAATGGTCTGTACAGCAGGTCTACTGCAGACTTTTATGACCAGCGCTTTATCTGCACCCACACCAAAGCCGAGGGGATTGTTACAAGTGTAAAAGCCCTGTACGCCATAAAGTTTCTGAAGAAGGACACCACGACTGCAAGGCTGATCTCTGTTGCAGCGGATAGATGAAGGCGTGAAGCTTATCCCTATTGTGATCCTCTACTACGAAACTAAGGGCGTGAAAGTTAAGATACTGGACTTTACATCACTACCAGGTGAGACGTCACCTGGTAGACCCTGTTTAATGAAGTGCAGCGTAGCCTTACAGCATTTGGCCTGATGGACAAGCTAGTTGGATTTTGTGCTGACAACACCAACACAAATTTTGGTGGAAAGGCAAGACGAGGGCAAAACAATATGTTCTACAAACTGGATCAAGCCACCATCAGCTATAGTTGATGTTGGGTGTGCACCACAATGCGGTACAGTCCGCAGCTGACACATTATCTTGTGACATCAAAAACTTTGTCATTAAGGTATGTGGATATTTTCATATTTTCATATTTCACTGGGACCTGCCATTGAGCAGGTCCTAAAGCTGTATCCTGCTCTTCAGTCCTATTTCAGGTCTCAGGAAAAAGCCTCTACAACTATCCTCCAGTTTCTGGATGACCAAGTGTGTGAAGCCACTCTGTACCTGAACAGTACCTGTCCACTCTGCAGGAAAAGCTTTTAGGAAGACTGCCCTTTTCATGGGAACAAAACTTTAGTTTAGCAATTTGGTAATTTGGTGTTCATTATTAACATTTCTTACATGTTTAATACCCACAATAAGTTATTACATTATATGAGTTGTTTGATGTGAAATATTATTTTATTCAGGTGAAGAATCTTCTGATGAACTTCCGAGAGCGCCATCAAGTGGAGGTGTTCAAACAAGGCGCCCGCAACTTTTATGAATGCTGCATCTCATGTCTGCAGGAGTGGGGATCTTCATTCTGTGAGATGAAGTGTATCTAAGCGGACACTGCTCCAACACATCCCAGAATGGGATGAGGTTGAGTCTTCCCTGAGGCATGTCTCCTCTAAGCTACCACAGATAGACATCAATGAAACAGAGCTGTTTGATGAAGTTACCTCTGAGAAAACCTACACATCTGATAAGATGAAGAAAGGAGCACAGCTACAAAGCCTGCAGATGAGCGTTGGGCTGAAATGTTCACACATTTCAATGTTTACATATTTCAACCAAAGCCAAGTTCCATACAAAAACATTTGCATTTGTGCCAGTTTGCCATGTGTCTCCCTGGCACAAATGCCCCTGTAGAGTGCATTTTTTTTCTATTATGAACAATACTTGGACTGACAAGAGAAACCGGATGAACAATTTGAAGGCACCACTCATTACACGGGTGAGCTTTCATGATAGTTGTTCATAATTCTATGAAAAGGTAACTGAAAACCACTCTCCTTAAAAAGATACACTCCAGCTTAAAATACTAAAGTAATAAACTACAATGTTTTATTGTTTTGTTTATGAATATTGTTATGGTAGTTTTGATTATTCAAAACTTTTGTTAAAATGTTACTACTTTGTTACTGATTTGATGGACACTTTACATTTTGGCCAGTATGTGACAGTATTGCAATAATTACTTTTACTGAAAAATAACAAACGAATGTAAGCTAGATGGCCTTATTTGCAAATAAAAGCATACAGAATTCGTTTCTGTTGAAAATCTTTTTCGGTTAAATTATGGTGTCCCAGTTTTGAGTTTTGAAAATCTTGTCACCCTACATGAGCGGAGAGCCTAGCTTACTAACAAATATCGTTATTTTAGCCCAGTCTATCGGACATGTTGGCCTAGATGCTGTTTTTAATTATTTGATTCACTTTTTTTTATCAATTAACGAGCCATGCTAGTGCAGGGGCTGTTGTTTGCCAGTCTCACCCAGAATGTTTGTACTGCACGATGATTTACTTAACAAATGCATACACAAGCCCACATAATAATGCTTATTTATGTCTATTTCTTTCTCAGCCAAAGTAGGGCAGAACTTCTTCCACAGGTCAACACGCACACTTTTGAGTGGCACGCATAACAAGACTGCATGGAGCATAGCACAGAGTGGGAACTACACGCATCTATCACACTCAGAAATGGCCCTGATTACCAACCACTGATGGAAACTTGCACGGCATGGGATCAGAAAGGTGCACGAGTAGGTACGTTCTTTTACTCGTGTGTTTCTTGTCCTCTTCATATGCCTATAGTAGCCAAATGCTAGTGACCACGTTACTTCTGAGAGCTAGTATGGAGGTAACGGTGCTGTATTTATCTATCTATATTTTAGTTAAACTCTCAATGGTTTTCCTAGCCACATTGTCTGTCCCTGTGCCATTTCAGTATGAAGGGTTTTGATTCATATGGATGATAAGATAAGAGATAAGATAAACCTTTATTCGTCCCACAATGGGGAAATTACAGTGCTAGTGCTAGCAAGTATGTTCAGCAAAGGAATAGGAAGCATGCAATCAAAATGAATATAGATGACTATTCAAATAGACAAATCCAACCCAACACAGCAAGTAGGGCAAAGTTATAGGGCTCCAGCTTCTTCTCCTCCCTCTACGTGATCCTGCTGCTCCAGCAGACCACATCATACACGGTGGATGATGCCACCACAGTCGTAGAAGGTCCTCAGGAGTTAGAGCTGCTCTGGTCATTCCTGTACAATACAGACCAGTTTGTTGTACAGACCTTCCTTGGATTTTCACTGAAGAGGGGGCGGGTAGAATGGCATCTGCAGAAGTCCACCACCATCTCCTTGGTCTTCCCTGCATTAATAAGGAGGTGGTCCATAAAGTCCTGCGTTAGTCCTCAAAATCCTGCGTTAGTCATCTATATTCCTCAAAAAAAAAACCAGGAGGTTCAGGAGGTTGGTCTGGCGACTTCACAATCCCGAGCTCTACAGGCTTTGGATGTTTCACATATATTTTGTTTTGGCAATGAGTCTCATGGTGCCATTGCTAGTGGCTAGTTTCTGCCTCATAGCAGGAAGGTATCAGGAAGGTATCTGGTTTGATTCCCAGACTGCAGGGTGGGATCTTTCAGTGTAGAGTTTACAAGTTTTCCCCAAGTTGTTTTTTCATCTGGGATTGATATAGCACGATCTTCCATTTCAAATACATTGTTCACCAAGAGAAGGATATTTTACTGTCAGTAGGCAACTGAATATATTTACTTGCATTGATTATGTTGATAATGAGTTGGTGCAAGAACATGTGTATGAAAGGGTGTTTTGTCTCTTATCAGGAGAACGGTGAAAAGTTGGAGATAGAGGGAAGAGATAAAGTGGAATCAATTCAGGTAAAATACTGAGGAATGAGAGGTGCTTGAGTGGTGTGTGCTCAATGAAAGCGTCTATGGAACAACTGACAATCTTTTTTTTTTCATCAGACTCTTTCAAATACAGCCTGTCCTTGTAAAGGTACATTTTAAACACACAAACACGAGTTTATAAAGTCTATGAGTCAAGAAGTGCAGTATTAAAAGTCAAAATGAGATGTTATACAACCACTGCATTACAGTTGGCCTCGTCGATCATATTAATATTATTATATTATAAATTATTTATTCAAAAACAACAATTATAGTGCTCAGACTTGTGTCCTCACATATCAAAGTCTAACAACGTTAGACTTTGATATATGAGGACACAAGTCTAACGTTAAACCAATGGAGATTTTCAAATGTTGAATACTAAACTTCAAGAAGTCTGTGTAATCTCTCGGTCAGCCAGGTACTGTATGAGCCATAGCAAGAGAAAACTTCAATTCTGTCAACTGGACAAAAGTTTTTAGAGTGAAGATGTTTCTGGATTGGAGGGACAGGAGGAATGAGGATGAACCCAGCAAACCTGTGACCAAGGAATGCTGGGCAAAAAACCTTTCCGACTGTTAGCTACTTTTCAACTGAACTGAACTTCTCTGTAACATCTAACCAGATTTGCATAGTGGACTACATTACAGCAGCAAAAACTGTCATTAGAAACAATAAGCTTACAGAGAAAGAAGATGGAGACCTTAGACTGAAAGAAACAACTGCACTGAGCAGCACCAAACCTCCTCCCTCTAACATAACATCAGAGGAAAGAAAGGTTATTGCTGCTCTAGAGAGGACCAAAGCATCAACATTTTGCCAGCTGACAAAGGGAGATGCACCGTGATCCTGAACTCAGCTGATTTCGAGACCAAGGTGAACAGCCTCCTCAGTGACACCACAACCTACGAATTACTGAAACAAGACCCTACCAGGGTGTACAAGAAGAAGATCACAGACTGCTTACAGACGCTGGAGAAGGAAGAAGTCATTGATCAACAGCTCTATTACAGACTCTATCCTGTGACTCCATTCCTTGCATCTATGGCTTTCCAAAAATCCACAAACAGGGAGTACCCCTCAGACCCATTGTATGTAGCACAGACTCCATCACATACAATGTGGCCAAACACCTGAAGACCATCCTGGCCTTCCTGCTTGGTAAAACGGCGCACTATATTGAGAACAGAGCAAAGTCAAACATCTCTAATTTGACCCGAATGTGACAATGATTTCCTTTGATGCGACCTTTTCACTTGTATCCCTACATCAGTGGCGATGGAGGCAGCAAGGAGGGAGACTACCGCAGGATAGTAAGCTAAAAGAGAGAGAACCAAACTGACACCTGACCAAATCCGCCAACTGCTGGAAATGTGTTTAAATACCACGTATTTTGGTATCAAAGGAAACTTTTACAGGCAAATCCTATTATTGATAGGATTATTTATCTTGTATATGAACAGTTTGAACAGAATGCATTGGACTCTTTTTCAGGCACTCCACCCACGCTTTGGTATCGCTACCTGGATGACAACTGGACTAAAATCAAAATAATTTCACACGGTTCAAGTTGCAAGTTCACACAGGAAGAGGCCAAGGAGAACAATATGGCCTTAAAGATCTGGAACCCTTTATTGCATATATCAATGCTGTGGACCCCAACATCAAGTTCACACAGGAAGAGGCCAAGGAGAACAATATGGCCTTCTTAAATTGTGCAGTAACTATAGGAGCGGACCAGCGACTCCAGGAAGCCTTCAGGAAACCCACACACACCGACCAATACCTGCTTTTCGATTCACACCATCCACTGCAGCACAAACTCTGCGTTATTCAAACATTACAACACAGGGCTTCCTACGAGCACAGAGGGAAAAGTGAAAGAAGAACAAGCCCTCTCTGCTTGTGGATATCCAAAATGGGCCTTCAGTAGATCTAAGAAACGGTGTAACTATTCCCGACACAGCTGGTGCGTCTGAAAAGCTTCAGAGGATTTTCAGACAGCATGAAATCCTGGTTTATTTCAAACCTACAAACACTTTAAAGCAACTAAAAAAAAATAGCAAAATCCCCTACATTTATTTTTTCATTGATCGCAAACCCGGAAGTAAGAGCCACAACTGAGCGATTAGCGGCCTTCCCCTGCCTCGTTGTCTGAAAAAGCTGTTCTAAAGTTTTGCACATGCCCAGATATTCATGCATGTGCCAAAGGGTTTGTGAAAGCTAGAAACTAGTTAGATCGATTTAAATACATTTACACCTTTACACCACACCTTTTGTAGGGCATGTTATGATAAAGTGGCTTGTTTACATTTTCATTTTGTAAGTACACAACTTTTTTTTCATAAATGAGTTAATTCTGTGTTTGCTCCAGAAAGTGTATTGTAAAAGTAGAACTTTGTGATAAAAATCAAGTGGGTAGATGCTGTTTTCATCAAATTAACTTGAGCCATGAGCCATTTGAGTCCCTATATGACGCACTGGGATGAAAGCTGATTGGATGTGCAGGGGTGGTCCACCCTGCTGCCCTTTTCTGTCTGAAAAAGCGGTTCTAAAGCTGCGCTAGTGGCCAAATATTTCTCGCATGTGAATACTTGTGACGTGCCAAGAGGTTTGCGGGAGATATGGACTAGTTAGACAGATTTAAATACAAACTTAATTTTTTTAAATCAGGTACCTCAGCTTGAAGTGTCTGAATTCCGGAGGTTCTTACCTTTCAAGCACCCCATATTAGCATTTGACTGTAGTGCGTAATTTAAACCAGTAGGAGCGTGTATTAAGGCAAGTGACAAGTAGGTTATATCCGCATTTGTGTTTTTTAGAGTGCACTTAATCACTTCATCTGCCTCTTGTCTGGATGCTCCGTCAGTCAACACTCTAAACGTGATTGTGACTAAAGAGCTGTGCAACATAAAAATGCACAATCTCTTGACTTGTGACATAAGGAATGTTCCCACTTGATTTCTATACAGCGTCTAATCACTTCAAATCAGGGCTCAATCCATGAACAAATAGACATGCTGCCATAGAAAGGACCACACTGCATGAGAAATTAGTTGTACCACTGGTGAGACTAGGAATAACGCTTATAAGCAGTAAGCATTACTGTAGAAGCAGGGTGACTAATTGGTATACTTCACAGTTAATGGTGAAATAATACAGGCCAATATAAGTTTTCACCACCTGCTTGATTCTACAGAGATGCTGCTATATCTGGAATGTTCACATGGAAGATAATTTGTTTCATCAGATTTTGAATTTTATGCACTTTTAACCCTGAAAAAATATGTTTGAATTGTTTCTATTCTGAATTTCAGTTGATGATATTGTAAGTATACATTTTTAATAAAGCTGGGTTCCTAAATAGCTCTTTATTTTACCATTTAGGCCTAAATACATTGTAGTGTCACCTAGGGTTGTGCTGTTTTGACTTGGATAAGCTTTTACAATGTATCTGGGGCCAAGTTATTTAAAAATGAAATCCAAATAATATCAAAAGGCTCAGTATTAGCCTGTTTTATTAGTTTTCTAATCTAATCTACATTCAAATATAGGATCGGAATGTTATTTAGGCCTTTAAAGCTGAAACTATCAAATCAAATTCTCTATTCTATTCTCTATTCCTGTGGTTGTTCCTTGTCTGCTGCGCCTTTCTGCTCACTATCACGCCCCAAACACACTGCAAGCAAACAAGAGCCGCGCGCCTTTGGCGTCCGAGCTGCCTCGGGAAGAGAGCAGAGTGATGACACACAGCCAGCGAGCAGAGAGGAGCGGCTGCAGCTGCTGTCTCTGTGTTTCCCTATGGCCAACTCTAGAGCAGATTATAGCCAATAGAGCAGGTTTCCTCAGACAAAAATTAGCTGAATGTTTGTCTTTGTCTCACTGTCTCTGTGGGCTGGTTAGGTCAAACGTGAGGCTTTATGAAAGAAAAAAAAAGTCTAGAATCACTGACAATTCGGGCCAGTCTTTCCTCTGATGTTTAATCAGTGCGTGGTGAGCATGTACTGATCTAGTCCTCAAAAAGCATCAACAAAAGCATATTTTCTATTTATTTTGACTGAAAACCAATTCACTGTGTGGGTCTCGAGTGGGAAAAATACGCTTGGAGTGTATTTTAGGTTGACGATCGCCTTTAGCTGTGACCCAGGGCGTGCAGCTGTGCGGTGCTTTGGCGTGGTGCTTTGGCGTGGTGCTTTGGCGTGGTGCTTTGGCGTGGTGCTTTGGCGTGCTGTCTGCACACTCTGATCTGCTGAACTAGGCACGCAAGTGAAACGAGCCTGGTGATTTCCTGTGCAGGGCGCTTTGCTTGCCGTTCCGCTACAAAATGCTCATCCGGTGTTTCCACTGGTAGAGTCCTGGCTTAGTCTTGCTTTAGCCCTGGTTTAGGTCTGGTAAAGGTCAGTCCTCCTATTTAGTTTTTGTTTAGTCTGGTTCAGTTCTAGTGCATTTTTGGTTCAAACCAGCTCTCTGCTTACTAAACTTGAATATGTCACTGATCCGTGCGATGGATCGCTAATCCTCCGCACGCATATTTAGTCATTTAGTCATTTCTCTGTTTCTCTTTTTGAATAGTTTGAAAACTTAGATGGAGCTTGGACTTGTCTCTGAGAAATTCAAAATTTGATTAAACAAATTATCTTCCATATCTATATTCATGACGTTAACACTGACATCATCAGGCTGAGTTACATGTCTGATCCGTGGAGAGATGTCCCTCATGTTAAGAAAGCATACTTTTTGCAGTATGTTTTTTGCAATCATTGAAAACACTTGAATTTGAATAGATAAGCAAATGCAAGGTAGATGAGTTTAATGCCATACTGTGGAACATTGGTTCACTGAAGGATAAACTGGACTGTCCTATTGTCTTACATGTCTCCATTGACAGAGCTGTCAATGACAAATGAACTGTACTTTGAGTTTTGAACCATCACAACAAATATTAAGCAGCTACATAAAGAGGGGCTATTTACTTCTATGGGGTTAACACACACACACAACATACTTAGATCACCATGTTACCTTTTATTGTTTTGAAAATACTATATTCACCGAAAACAACATATTAACGTTCTATAAGTTTCACTTTAGTTAAATCTCCCCTCCCTTTATTCTCCACGTCACTCCCCCTTTAGAGCCCCAACACACAGGTCATACATCAGGTATAGCAAGTTCTTGTGTACAGTTTGTATCATGCTTTCGTATATTTATGGAGAATTGTAATGTGGGAGCATGGATAATGTAGGCTTGATGAATACTGGACAGAATCTTACAGCTAAACGTAAGGAGGGTTTGAATAGGGCCCGGGAGAGTTTGCTTAAATACTAAAACATGCATGGATGACATCTAAAACCTCTTCAGGCATGTTTTTGAGATGGAACAACTTTATAACATAGCCCTCGTGTTTAAAGATAAAGTCATGACACTACCTATTATATACACTGAGAAATCTTAGTCCAACATTTGTACAACTTTTGCTATGCAAGTCAATGCAAATCTTTTTAAAGTTCATTTAAGTTATTTTGGACATGCTGTGGAAGTTGATGCTGTTTCGCTGAATGCCGGCGGCTGCAGAATGGAGAAACTTTAAAGCTGTTCGAGTGGAGTGTGGGCGTACTCTGTAATCTCAATTCTCCGAATAGAAACTCCGACCACCTCTGCTTCTATTTTAGCTCAACATTCGCCAAGGACGGGATTATACCTCATCCTCACCTCCCATATAGTGCTGTTTTATAGCCGCTGCAAACCTTCTAAAGAAATTATTATACTCAATATATATATATATCTTCAGACACTTTTGCATTTGGGTTTCACGTTTTATAAATTTAAAAAGTACATGCTGCAAAACTTTATCCCTTGAGTGAACGGATTAGTGTCTGCGCCCTCTGCTGGCAACAGTGGGCAGTGAATGAAGAAAATTACACTTCGCACGGCTAATTATGCAAAATTCACGTGAGCAAAAGGCAATTCGACCACTTCAGTTCACTTCGGTTTAAATGGCGTACTGTGACGTATCATTTTGCAGTGGTCCAAAGTTATTCCTCACTTACCTTATGCATTCCGAGCATCCTAATTATTCACTGTGATGAGTTTATGAGCATTTTTCAACTTCCAGAGACCAATATGGGGTTTTGCCATAGCGGTCTGAGGGCAAGATTATCAGACAATAAATGCTTTCTAATTAGATGCAGATAGCACTTATTTTGACCTCGAGAGCTCATTATACAATCTATATGCACTTGAGCAAGATATGTTGTATAAGCAACTCAAATACTGGAGATGGGGAAAAAAGTAAAGTTTGCATAACACCTCAGGCCTCACCTTTAAGAAAGCTTTTCTCGATGACTTAGTGTGGATTTCTGGCTATGGTTTCTTTGCTCTTGTGAGTGATGCTTCTCGGATCAGGTTAATGGACTTCTAACCCCTCACCACTGATTAGCATGATTAATCAGACAGCGCTACACCTCCTGCCGCCTTCCCCAGCCACTGCCAGATGGTATCAATGCTGGGCCCAGAGCTACGGGGAGAAATCAAAAAGGTAAGACTCCACAGACAGGGAGGGACACGAAGGCTCCACAGTTATCGCCGGCTGTCGGCAGGACGTGGTAAGCCCGCGAGAGACGGAAAATGAGAAAGAGACACTCAGAGGAATAGAAAGTCTTTAATATGCCCTAAATCGTACAACTGAGACAAGCACATTACAGATGCCAGCTGTGATAAGACATAATTTTATGCAAATTCAATGTGATTTAAGAAAAATTGGATCAAACATTCTGTCAAGGACTATATTTTGGTCACTTGGTCAGCAAAAATGAAACTAAACGATATGGCTAAGTAGGCTAATTAAGATTGGTGAACCTAACTTGTATTTTTCATTAGTATTGTAAAACCCAAACTTTGACTCTGCATTCAAGGTTAAAGCTTTTCATGCATCATAAACCCGGTCTAAATAAATCCTGTAAGTGAATGCTAGCAATGTGCCAAATGGTTTGTGAGAGATAGCAACAAGTTAAATTAAACTTCTACCCACAACGCCATTAAAAAGACACACGCTCCATACCAGTAAAAAAACAACATGGCGTCTTAGGAGTAAAAACAGCACAGATTTCTGCAAAATCAACAATCGAAGCACTCAACTCTTATTTATCTCAGGTAAAAGAAGTTATATATTTGTTGGACCGTCCCAAGTTTGTCACGCTCTATGGTCTGATTTTAGACCCTTCTGGATTTGAACAGAATGTAGACGGGACAGGCTACCTCCTTTTCACAGTTTTTGCAGTACTCCAGCTTAAATGAAAGTAGTAGTAATAATTGAAACTGAAGCTATAACAAAGTGTCTTATTTTAAATACGCTTAAAACATGAAAACTCAAAATAGTCCATTTTAAAGAGGGGGTATTATTCCAAATGTACTTTTTGGAGCTTTCTATCATGTTATAACATTATCTCATCAAAAACATGCCTGAAGAGGTTCTATATGTCATCCATGTATGAGCTTTTTAGATCTCTCCTGCAGTAGCAGTACAGTTCTGTCCAATGCTCAGCCCAGTGAGCCCACAAGCCTACGCCACTCATGCTCCCACACGACAATTTTCCATAAATATACAAAACCATAATACAAAACAATAAATTACAACTTGACAATCTTGATGCGATTTGCAGTAGTTTCATTAGCAAAATGCACAAATGTGTTGTGATAGCGCTCAGAAGGTGGAGTGACTTAGCATGGACTGGAAAGGGAGCAGGGACTCATCAAAAATGAAACTGAAACGTATTAAGAAAGTAAGTAAAGTTTATCTGTATTGTGCTTTTCACTGACATAGGTCACAAAGTGCTTCACATGCAAAAAATGTAAAAACGTAAATTACATTTATAATAACAGTATTAGTCATAGCAGCTCTAAGCCTAAGGGGGTGGGAATGCCTGCTCAATAAGGAGTGTTTCCATCTGTTTTTTAAAAGCATCTACATTATCTAGAGAACATAGGTTCCAGAGAGATGGCTTGAAAGGATCTCCTTGCCGTTTGAAGCATGTCCACAACCATTACCAGATTCTGGCCGGTAGAACTCAGATATACAGCTTTATCAGATCTGAGATACAAAAATGAAAACATATCAAACATGTTAATACATTGTTTTTGGCATTTTCAAAACAATAAAAGGTAACATGGTGATCTAAATATGTAATGTGTTAGCAATTTATACCCCATGAAAGTGTAACACCCCTCTTTAAATGGTTTGCAGTGGTCCAAAGTTATTCCTCACTTACTTATGCATTCCAAGTCTCCTAATTATTCTAAGTTTCTTAGCACTTTTCACAACTTTTAGAGGCCAGACGGGAGTTTGCTGTCAACAACTAGCATGCCAACCATGAACTTCCTGATGATCAGAGAATAAAACGCTTCATAAACAGATGATCTCAAGAGCTGGTTATAGAATATAGCCTGTCTATACTGGAGCAAGACACATTTTGATAAAATCTATGGGAAAAAAAAATCGGGCACAGGATGAAATTCAAAAAGTTCTTGCTAAAATGGTCTGTGAACTACAAAGTTGGTTTCTATGCAAGTCAATACAGCTGGAAAGTTGTGGATGCTGTTTGTTCTGTATTCCAAATGTATTGATTATTATTCTTTTGCTCAGAGTACATGTTGAGCAACAGAGACTTTAACAAAAGGTGGAACTGGGGTGAAAATGTTACTACTAATATACTACTATCACACAGGTAAACTGGACTCAAATGCAACACAATTAGTCTCAATTAACTCAACAGAAAGTGTCCTACAAACAGGCCACTCTAACTCTGACAAATCAGGCAGATAAACAACTAAGGAATACAAGTCTCTATAAATAGCACCTTAAATATCCTCCAAACTGGGAAAATCTCTAATAGAAAATGGGCTGGGTTTAAACTCAAATGGACCCAGACTGGGAATGATTCAGAATCAGATTACAGAATGCACAATGGAAACAACAGGATTTGTAGAGATACAGAGTTTGAGTGTCTTTCTTGACCAGTCAAGCAAAGACTGAGCGAACAGAGGGAGTATATTGACCTTATTCCGCCCCACCCACTTTTGCCATAATTGCTACTTGCCGAGCGTCCTTTGTGGTGGCGCTTCAGGTTAAGTGGGAATCCGATTCATTTTATCTGAGAAGTTTTGTCGCTAAAATATCATACAAAGCAGGTTGATTAGTGTCAAATGTTCAATGTTTATGTGCAGCAACAAGTCAACGCTGCACCGATTCTCTGGGAGGCTTCAAAACGGCTTTGTAGTCCGTACAGAACTTATTTGCTGCCAAGATCTGAATAGCGAAGGCAGCACCCACAGCGGCTTCCGGAGTAATGGGAATATAGACTACCTTGGGATTATTAAGGAATGAGTGGCAGCTGCAGGAAAAACAGGGAGGTAGCAAAAGAAGGACCGGAACAGGCTACGAAATGGAGCTGGACTGGGGATAAACATGAAAACAACAGGCAGAACTGTGATAACTATTTTAGCAGAGCATATCGCAAACAAGCCAAATACCTAATATAATTTGTAACTGCAACTCATCTGCTTCTTGCAAACATGTTGAACCATTTCTACAGACACTAGCTCTGTTTAATCTTCCTCCTTATGTTCAGCCATGACAAAAGAAAAGAGGATTTAAGCTTGTGTAGACAGAGCGTAATGAAAAGGCTAAATATACTATAGAGTATTAGCAACAGTAAGCTAACAACTGGTTTCATTAGTACATTGTTTTATTGATGATCGAAGGTCAAATAAGGTAAGTTTTCTACATTTCAGCACTTTTATATTTGTTTGTTGAATTTAAATAGATACATTTAGATTGCAGTAGCAAATGTCTCTGTACTTTGGAAAGTGGAGTCTTTTGAAACAGGTCTGAACGACTTAGAATAAATATCCAATTGCGATTGTTCTGACAAACATTGACGTTTTAATAATAAGATTCTGTTCCACTTCACATTTTGAAGGCGTCCAGAATAATTGACAAAAACACTCGAATATGAACTGACAAACAAAGAAATCACATTCAGAATCTAAACTACAGGGTGAGCAATTTAGACAGGATATTTTGTGGAGGAAATTACAGTATTTCAAAAATTATAGCTTTTGCGATTTGCTCATTGCATCCGTTGAAATTGTGATTCATCTTACAGGCCTATTTAGAAATATTTTAAAATAATGAGCATCTTAAGTCCTTTTATTTGTAATATAAAATACAGCTGGCAGCCCCATTTTCCTCCCTACATCTCAGAGTAATACAATTACACTTGAGAATACCCTTTATGAGCTCTATCACACCAGCAGCACGTACATGTATCGGTCGCCTAAAATGTCCACTCCTCTCCTCTCTGAGCCATTAGCCGCAAATGTCAAGGTTAGCTGCGAGAGCGAGGGGTGAGGACCACAGGGCTGGGGAGGTCCTCGGGGACGAGACAGTGTCCTCCCCTGCACCTGCACGGTCTGCTCCTGATCCACAGTCACTGCTCGGGCTAATAAGTTAGTTGGAAGCATGTTAGAACTGAGATTTTTGTAGCAAGTAGCATAGTATTTAGGTCTGTGGCTTTGTTTTGTATTACTTTTGTTGTAACAAGTAAGACGCAGTGTTTAACAGCTCTACTTTTTTGAGTAGCAGGTAACGTAATGCGTATCAGTAATGTATGTTAATGTAAGTTAAAGCTGCTCTCAAGGTCGGCTGCAATCACATCCAATAACTGAAATGAATTACCAACATCAAATAAAGATACTACGGTGTTAAAAAAGAAACTGTAGGGGCTAAGAACACCAGTAGCCACAAGACACAGGAACAGCACCAGCCTCCCACAGGTTTGTTCCTGTTTTTTTATTCCTTTTAACGTTTTCTGATTCGCTAAAGGAACATCATCTTCAATAACATTTTAGGCACTCTTGGGGCCCTAAGCAGCTGCTATAGCCCGGCACACACTACAGGATTTTTAAGTCTTAAACGATGTGAGACAAAAAGTGCAGACCAGAGACACGAAGAGATTCAGATGAAATTTTAAATCTTATGATCCTCTGAGCGCAAATACCGCAGCGGGATATGGCAGCAAAGAGACTGTGCACCACAAGCTAAAAGTTGTAAGCACAACTCGCGTCAGCTGTTTCCTGTCTACAGTAAAACAGATCAGAGCATTGCACTTCTACTTCAGATGCAAATCAACTGTGTTATTATCATTCGTGAAATGTTGTGCAATAGTTCAGATAAATGCTTTTAATGCACAGAAGGCTGGCGATAAACTACACAGGAAGTAGAGTCACTATCGCTACTCTGCAGCAGCCTCACCCTGATCCTCGCCGCATGGATATAAACAGACACACAAGAGGAACTACTCTCATCTTTTTACTTTTGAAAGAACGCTTCAAACTGGATTAATAGTGCTGTTATGTGGACTGGGTGTCATTATTTCTTCTCTGGTTTATTGGCTGGTGCAGTAGCGGTGATGTTTTGTGGTCACGATGTGACAGAGCAGCTCAGTCGCACTGACACCACACACATGAGGAGCGCAGTGGATTAAAAATCACATTTGAAGATCCTAAATCGGGTCATGCCTCCCCGGAGTCAGGGAGAAGGAAATCGGTTCCTAAATCAGGCAAATGATCCTGTAGTGTGTGGCAGGCCTTTGTGCTTATTGGGTATGTTCCTGGCTGTATGCTGTCTGCATCTAATTATAAAGTGTTTTATTGTCCGAGAATCAGGAAGTGTGCGCTTAGCATGCTAGTTGTTGTTAGTTCTACCGTCATGGCAAAACTCCGCTCTGGTCTCTGAGACCTGTTAAAAGCTCTTATAAACTCATCTCTGTGAATAATTAGTACATTCGAAATGCATAAGGTAAGTGAGGAATTACTTTGGACCACTGCAAACCGCTTAAAATGGACTAGTTCTGTTTTCATGTTTTTAAGACAGCAAAAATCAGGTACAGGACCTTTAAGGATTTTAAAGCCACTCTGTTGAATGAGAAATTGGGTCAGTAACATGGTCATTCTGCTCACTTCTTTTTCACAAACTAGCCAGTTTAATTATTGTTATACACATAACACCTGATTGTGACCTACATTTATCATAAATATTTGATGAGAGAACCAACTATACTGATTGATACAGTACATTAGGTTTGAATATAGTATAGTATAGTATAGTATAAGTATAAATCCTAATATTTAGAATAACTGAGGTCATTTTAGCCTTAAAATGAATCTACTTTCAGGTAGAATTTCACGAGAAATGTAGTCTGGTATTGCTTCATAGAGGCTTTATTTTCACTCTGGAGCTTTCTTGTGAATCACAAGGGAGGACTGAATTTCTTGAATCAAAAATGGCAGCCCCATCATCTGCCGTTTTAGAAGGACTACAGCAATCAGCACAAAGTCTGAGGTCCTATGTGCCATGTTAGAATGTTGTTACCGCCTCAAAAACATACCTGGAGTTGTGTTTTGTTTAATTTACACATGTTTGAGTTATTCCGGTTATTTTTATTAGTCTGTCTACATCTCCAAAGCTCAAAATGCTCTTTTCCACCTTGTGTGAAGTCATGAAGTTCTCAAGTTAACAGCTATTTTTTACTTTTTGTTCAGCAGAGATTGGCATTTCCACAGCCGAAATCATCCAAATGATTCTGGTGAAGGTGTATGGAGTTTAAAAACAAAGTGGAGCACTTCCTGTATTACCACATGACATCACAAGGTGGAACAGAGTGTGGAACAGAATGTTTTCTTTTTCAGAGAAGAACATATAACCTAAATATGCAGAGGTTTTGTGTTAAACATGTCTAAATGAAACAAAACACAACTCCAGGTATATTTTTGATGAAGAAACAACATTATAGCATAGATCAGAAAATAGCGTAATATAGGCTCTTTAACATTGACGGCATGTAGTATGGACCCACCAACATGGTTTGTAAGCAGGGCCCAGAAATTCCTCCTACACCGCTGACAGCAGTTGAAGTTTATTTCCATGCTGCTTTGGAAGTAATTTATCTCTTGATTAGTTTATACTCTGTGTGTAAATATCGCATTAAAACATAGACCTACATATTGTTCTTGGACATTCATGAAGTCCTCAAAAAATATCTGGGACCCCAATTCAACTTTTCATGAACGTAGGCGTTTGGCCATCAGACCAAACAGTTGACTTAAGGCTGTGCTGGGGATGCATGAGTGAACCCCGCTCCGTCCTCCCCGCATGTCTTTGTGGTGGCGTTTAGAGCCGTTTACAAAGCTCGAGGGAAGAGAGCCGTGAAAATCAGTTTCAGCTGCAAACTTCCACCACAGTCCCCGCGGTATCCTTATTTCACATTCAAAGACTAAATAATTACAGGGCGCGTCGTTGAGGCTAGCTGTCATTTAAATCGCATCAAGGCAAAGCGCTGGTGATTCCGCTGCCCTTCGAGACATTTTTCGGCACCATTTCATTGAGACGTCAAGGTGATTGTTTCACCCAGAGATCTTAAGGAGGAGGGAGGGGGAGCAGTCTGTGTCGAACCTCGGAGCTACAAGCTAATTCTGTATTTTATCATAAGTACACCTTGAAGGAGCGATTCCAAAGAGGGGAATGAAGATTGATCTATTTATTGAAGAATTCATTAGAAGAGTGCCAGATGGTGGATGACATCACGTAACAGTGCAAGATGATCTTGTGCTGCTATCAAGAAAAGTGTGTTATTAATGACAATGAAACTGCAGGTTTTTTTATGTACTTCTGCTTATTTTAAGCTACAGTGATCTTTTTAAAAACATGTTATTACAAAGACAGAGCAAACTTAACAGGAAAAGTTAAGAATACTCTATTAAAGTCATATAAAATGAGTGCTTTGAAAGCCACTTAACCTTCATTATGCAGCTAACCACTAGCATGTTGGCACCTGTTATTTTTGGCGTAGTAGATAGAGCACCTCACGTACCAGCCTTAAGGCCGGAGGATTGATTTCTGCTCAAACCAAGTTCTTATATTGTGTCTGTAGGCAAGACACTTAAATCGTATTGCTTAGTGTGAATCTGGAGTGTGAGTGGTGGGTGGTGCAGGGTGGGTGATGCAGATTGGCAGCCTCGCTTCTGTCACTGTCCCCCCAGGGCAGCTGTGACTTCTAAGGTTGCTTACCATCACAGAAATGAGTCCACCGTAGCACTTTGAGGCTTTGTCAAGCCTGTAAAGCACATTAAAAGTGCAAGGCATTAATATTCTTATTAAAATTGTAAAAGACGGAATCATGCAGAATAATTTAAAATTCCACTGATGACAGCTAACAAGATGCGTTTGTGTTTTTAAGCCTGGTCATGTTTTATGTCAGAACCACATCAATAGTTCTAATCACGCTTCTTTATAGAGGGGATATTATGCAAAATCGACTTTTTGTTGTTCCCTAGTCAAAAACATGCCTGAAGAGGTTTATATGTCATCCATGCATGTTTGAGTAATCTAGCAATCTCTCCTGGGCCCTATTCTAACCCTCCTTATTGTTAGCAGTGCGATTCTGTCCAATGCTCAGTCCACAAGCCTCCAATTCTCCCACATGACAATATTCCATAAATATACAAAAGCGTGACACAAAACAATACGCTACAACTTCACAAACCTCATGCGATGTGCAATAGTTTCATTGCACTTTCAATTGTGTTGTGATAGAGCTCTGAAGGGGGAGTGACTTAGAGTTCTCTCTCCTTTTGCTCTCCATGCTGAGTCTCAAAAAACGAAAAAGAAACTTGATGGTGATCTAAATATGTTATGTGTTAGCAGTTAACACCCCATAGAGGTGTAATATCCCCTCTTTAAACATGGACTGAATATTTCCTTCAAAGATTCTAATTTCTAAACTCCTTTCACACCTTTAGTCTTGTCTGTCAGTGTCAGCTGTAATCTTTTTCTGATCCTGGCAGAATGTCAGAGATCACATTTAATCACATACCCGTTTGAATGGAATCTGCGATGATGAAAGCACAAACACTGACCTAATCCTGTTTGCAGCAGTATTACAGCGGGGGATTACTGTAAAACTGTGTTAGCTAATCTGGCTCAATCTGCCAAATATCAAACATGATATTGTGCTCTGTGTAACTCTTCTAGTAGAGGGTCCACCAGTATCTTAAACCTAACTATCTCCATTAGGCGGTGGGCCAAGAGCTTCTGTCTGCTCTCTTTTTGGAAAACATAGGTCTCCATCGAGGGAGGACACAGAATTCAACATATGAGATGAATATATTTTTCTCAACAAGACCCGAGATTCTTGCACATTTTCCCAAAATTGACACTTTCATCATGTCAGTTTTTCACGTAAACGCCATGGCCACGGGCCGACAGTACACTGAGATTTTGACTGCAAACCAATCAGTGAGAAGTACCGCACAGCTGTTCACTCATAACACAAATTTTCACTCAATTTCAAACATCCTGTCAGCGGTTCCCAGCGGAGCCCCAGTCCTGCGCTCCCTCCCTGGCTCCGCTCCTGCTCTTCAGTGCAGCCAGTATCCGTCTACAACCTCACACTAGGCTGTGGACAGACGCTTCAGACAACAGTACGGTTTAAAACTTTTGTTTATGTTGCTTTTGTGAGATTTCAACTAACTTTTTGGGAGAAATGCGCCATGCATCGCTATGGTATACTCACACTATTGAATCTATAAATGTATTATTCTATCAGCTGTTTTGATATGAAGTGGATTGTCAAAAAATAAAAAGAGCGCAGTGGTATTTATTATTGTTTTTAGTTTTTACAAAAGAGTTGTACAGCATTTTTCTAAACTGTCCATTTGTTGGAGTGTGTAGTCTAATTTCCCACACTCCCACACTTGTATATATTTGTGTTTTTTTGGTATTTCCCAAGTCTTTAGATTGGTCTTTGTTCACTCAGGTGCACTGCAGGAGAGCTGTGGAGACCTGTCATTACAAATGGACCAGATGTGGACTAGTTTGCTGTGAATCTGGTTTGATATCGTGTTCACATCTCCATCTCCAGAAGTGCACCAGAGTGAGCTTCAATCTGATGTCACACTTTACAATTAATATCACAACGTTAGACAAACCAAGACATGGCACGCATTCTACATTTAAACACTCTGCAAAACCAGAAATTGAGTATGAAACAAGTTCTGTTCCCCAATGTTAGAACTGTTAATGAGGAGGTTGTTTAGACTGAGGAGGACATAACAGCTTTGCTTTAGCGTTTGTTTGTCTAAGTTGATATCCCATAAAGCTTTGCAATGTGATGTCACGGTTTATTTTTAGCAACTGTGAAGCTCTATTTAGCGTGAACAGGTAAATCACTGGAGTTTAGAACAAAATTGTCTTGCCAAAATGAATATGAGGTAGCATGCCAGGGGTCAAACCTAATTATGTTCACATTAGGGTTGTCAAAAGTATCAACAATCATTTGCTGAGCGATACTAAAACTGGTACTGAAACTAGATACTCATTTGAGCAAGTATCAATTCACATTTACCGGACAGAAATGAACCTTTCCTGAATAGATCTAGAATTAACTTGAGCTGTATCAGAACAAGTATAAGACCAAATGAACTCATATACGCCCATGGACCACTATGGAACCTACCTGGACGACTGAGGGTTTACACAGATATAAGGCCACATGGTAATATAAAAGAAAGTGCTATGATTTCATGTTGAAATTGACATTCTATTATCTAAATGAAGAGTGTTTCTTTATTGTCATTGCGGTATCAGAATCCATATTGAGTATCGAGTCCATTCCTTAGTGTCAAAATCGAGTCAGCAGTCGTGACAACACTAGTTTCCACATAAAAACAGTATAGAGAATGTCTTACATAAGAAACATGAAACTACTACTAGGACCATAGTTTGAGAATCCTTCATTTACGGTAATACAGTCACCGGGTTCAACATGTCACACACCGTCTACCTTGTGATTACATGTTATACCGTTCACTCTGCCACACACTTGAACAGGTGTAGTGCTCATAATAAAGTGCCTGCCTGCCTCTTGCCTTCATTGGTATTCACGAGTCAGTCCCCTCGAAAACAAACATGCCGTGGACCGTCTCCGCTTCATTAAAGACCCGGTTATCTCTTTGGAGAGTGTTCACGTGTGTTTAAGCGCCATAATTGTCTGTCAGCAGATCGGCGTGCTGAGGAGTTAATTACCTTCTGCCGGAGAAGGGAGGGCGGAGTGGTGTGGGCGATGGCAGGTGAGTGACAGGGCCATCCAGGCAGCACGTGGAGACAGGTGCCGTGATCTGTGCCAAGCGTGTGCGTGGAATGAGTAAAAGGTTTGAGCTCGGAGAGGTGTAGAAACGTAACCTCAAAGCACTGTTGTCGTGTAAGGCTACTGCGCACTCCTACGCCAATGTTTTTTGTAGCTGTACGGTAAAATGTATAGACCTTTCTGGGACTGGCATGTTTAAAGGTCCTATATTATGCAAAATTGGCTCTTGGAACCATGTTAGAATGTTGCCGCCTCCTCAAAAACATACCTGGAATTGTGTTTTGTTTCATTCACACGTTTGAGTAACCATTTATTATTAGTCTGTCTACATCTCCAAAGCTCAAAAGGCTCCGTTCCACCTTATGATGTCATGAAGTGGTAGTTTTCAAATGAACAGCTATCTGTGTAATCCCTCAGTCGTCCAGGTATGATCCAAGTAAAAGAAAAAATCAAATCTGTCAACTGGACAAAAAGTTGTGGAAGTGAAGGGAGGAGCTAGCTACACTGACACACCTATACTTACAGGTAGCTAGCTCCTCCCTTCAGATATAAGGCAGTGTCCAGTAATCTGACCAGAACTGAAGAAGCGACTTGGATGAGCAGCGAAACGTCTTCACTCCTACAACTTTTTGTCCAGTTGATCGATTTGAATTTTTCTTTTACTAAGTTACCTTTTACCTTTCTAAAGTTCAAAAATGTATGTTGTATTTGTGGTGCTTGATGAAATAAAATTAAAATGTCATTGTCAAACTGCCCGCTACACTTTTGGGCATCCAACGTCCAGATTTAAATGTTTATTACGTGGTTGTTAGCATCTATGCTAATTTCGGCTCAAATCGCAACAGTGGTATTGTGTGATATTACTCACGAAAGGTTGAGCTGTTGTCAGTCACCAAAACAGCCCTGACTTCTCTTTTACATAGTTTGTGATGTTTGGAAGCTAATGCTAACTCACTCATTGAAAACGCTAGAATGCAAACACTGAAAGGCTCTATACGTAGCCACTCAGATCTGCTGTGTTGTGGAGCACTGGCGTCACCGTTCGGCTGTTCCGCGGAGGACTTTGATGTACCTTTTGAAAGCCTCTTCAAAGCTGAGGGACCAGAGCTGGTTTGATGTGTTACCCAGGCAGAGGACGCAGAGGAGGCAGTGGATGTGAGGGCTTTTTACGGAGATACCCAAGAACCAAGTGTTCTGGTCCGCTGTGGTCACCGAGCTAAAAGCAGCCAGCACTGAACAAATGACCTGTGTGCTTTTGGGAAGGTAAAATTAAAATAAACATGGGCTGTTCTGACAACCCTTTGAATGGCAGCAAGTCAACTAAGGCTACAGGCATGTTTAGGAGATGAAAAAAATGACGTTTTAAAGACGCTGTACCTGTTTTTCATGGTTTTAAAAACGTGAAAAAGAGAACTAGTTCTTTTTAAACAGTTTGCAGTGGTCCAAAGTTATTCCTTACTTACCTTATGCATTCCGAGCATCTTAATTATTCATCACAATAACTTTTTCAGAACTTTCAGAAACCAGAATGGAGTTTTGCTGTCACGGTTATACTAATAACAATTATTAGACAATAAAACACTTTATAATTAGTTGCAGACAGTACACAACGGACTTATTTTGACATATACAATATATCTGTACAGGGGAAAGACAAATTTTGCGTGGGAAAAATTAATAATATAATAACTAGTACTAACTGAATAGTGAAACATCTTGTTAAATTTTATTGTTTATTGTTTTAAAGTTTCGGTCATTTGTATAAAATCAAGAAATCATCCATCTGTTTTTGAGAATGGGAATGAAATATTATTAACATAACAGGCACAATTATTGGCACCTTATGAATTCACATGAGCAAAAATTACCATGATATTTATTCATATTCAAAATTAAATCTGTCAAATCATTTTTGAGGTCTCAAGAGACAGACTTTTCTAATTATGCCTCATTACAATTGCCTGGCCAGCCAAAACCACACACTTTGACAATTACAAATACTATTTACAATGACCGTAACTGACAGGCGGATTCACCAGTTAGAGAAATGTATGGTCAGTTAATGTCGAAACAAACATGGCGGCTTACAAGTAAAAAAGAGGGGAAAAATTATGCAGAGGACTAAGAAAGCGGAGATTTCTACAGAATTAACAATCGAAGGACCAAACATTATAGATTTTGTTCTGAATGATACAAGAATTTCAAGAGATGCTTCTCAAATGCAGAAGACACGTGCTGCAAATTAGGGGCTGTGGTTGGACTGAAGTTAGGACAGTCATTTGACGCCCTTTTTGGTCCAGGTCCAGACCCTTCTGCATTTGAATAGGGTGTATTGCCGGGTTTCAGATGACATCACAACATTCTATAAGACAATAATATTTAATACAGATGGGGGAAGGTAAAATGAATACTGTTATAATCGTGTTTTGGTTGTTTTTTTTGTAATATGGGAAATGAACTGGTCTATTGCAAGGGTGTCCAACGTTTTTTCATCAAGTGCTACATATCAAAACACAGACCAGAGTGAACGCCAATCAAGGGCCATAGACAGGTGGACAAAGCAGTGAATAATTCAAATATGTGCATTTATAAGTTTAGAATGAGCCAACAGACTTTTATTTATGCTTTGATCCTTAAAAGGACACACAAAATATTTGCTTTATCAAGGTAGATTGCAAAAACATGCAGTAAAAAGTTCTACTTACAGTAGTATGGGCCAATTCACATGGAAGCCTGAGGGCCAAGAAGAATTGATATGTGGGCTGCAACTGGCCCCCTGGACATGCCTGGTCTATAGTCAGGTTAAACATTTGTGAATTTACCTTTTAAGACATTTCATTGCAAAGTACAGTGTAATCAGTTGTGAAATCTGGCTCCTGCTTTCCATCATAGTATCACATCATCACATTTGAGGATTTGAAAACCACCAATTCATGAATGTATATTACGATGCATGAACAAATGACACAGATTCATGAGAAAATATCAACCATTTAATGAACACAAATTTAATGAGCTAAAACTACCCATTTAACTTGTAGAACCCTAGTTTTTATATATTCAGGTTTTAAAAGGTTACAAAATTTAAACCCACATGCTCTGTCATGACTCGCCAGTGATTACACAGTTCCTCCTTGAAACTTTCTTGCCTTGATTAGAGAAGGCTGCAGTTGGTAAGGTGAGACTGCTGAATTTGGTATGCCCTAAAAATAACATACATTTTTGGGCTGACCGCAGAGCCTGAGTTTGGGGTTAGCACTGGAGCGTGACCCGCTTTCATCATATTTTGGCAATGACTTTAAAAAAAAAGTCAAATTGAAAAGCTTTCTTACCATTTCCACATGGAATATTGCCTTCCTGGCCATATTTCCAATGGGTATGGTTGGTGATATTTTTAGACAAAGACAGTTGCAAACATTGTTGAGGTGCATTTTGGTGAAAGGATTGTCTGAAATGCTCCCCGTGATGGATCCATTTAGACCCTCTTGTATTTTGGTTGGATGTGCTATGACATGTTTTTGTTGTGGTGAAGGCACAATTCAAGGTTATTTTCCCAAATGGTAGTGAAAGCATTGGTTTCTTTGTCAGAGGAATACGGCCTTCAAAGAAATAATACATGATATTCGGATTGGGTATTATTACATGTTTACTCATCTGATGGCCATGAGGTATATTATTATATTGGATTTTGACAACAATATTTGGCAGAAAGAACCACCATGTCTGGTCTTTTAACCAAAAAGATAGGACAGTGGTAAATGAATTCCATTTTTCCGTTTTTATAGCCACAAGTGCGATGTAAAAAAAAAAAAAAACCCTGAAGGTCCATTGATTTTGTAGGACTGATTATCTGCTGTTGGCCCTGCTATATTTCATTTGCGGTGTTTGTATTTTAGAAAAATCCCTACGGGTTTGTGTATGATCTGTATAGGTGTTAAACATAAACAGGATGCAGGATAACACAGGATCAGAGGTGGTGAGATTAGCCAAAAATGTACTCAAGTAAGAGTAACTTAAAGAGTAATTGTCGGGACGTAACATCTAATTTACAATTTGAAGTTTGAAATCTAAATGTCTGAGTGGTGCATGTAATCCCTCAGTCGTCCAGTAGGTTCCATAGTGGTCCATGGGCGTATACTAGTCTATGTGGTCTTATACTTGTTCTCATACAGCTCAAGATCATTCTAAAGCTATATATCCCTACAAATACTATTATATTTGAAGTTCTAAAATCCAAAATTCCAGGTACCCCCTAATAAGTGCTTGCATACCTCTAGGAGTTCTTCTATACTCTTGGTTGAAACACTTGTGTGAAGTTACTCATTCATTTTTGATACACCCCATTCAAAGCCTCCAACTGCAGAATAACTTCTTTAATGTTTAGCTTTCCAACTGTCTAGTTCTTTTTTGTTTCCGATTGAGTGACTTCATACTTCAACTTTGCTTGGCCGTCCGTGACCACTTAAAGTTGGATACGGTGAGTAAAAAGACAGCAGCTCTGACCTGAGAGAGTTTTAAGAAGAAACTGACTCAGAAAGAAACTGAACTGAATGTCATGTTCTGTCATTTTACCACTGTATTTGCATGACCCACCTCAACATGTCGTCGTGATGTAAATGAGCAGTGGCTATACGCCGAGCTCCTCCTAGACCTAGTTGATTTTTAAGCAAATAATTCATATAGTTATTCAATTTTCTTATTTAAACTAACCAAAACAAAATTATAATTAACAAACCAATGAGGCAAATACCAACATAATTATTAAAAAAAAAAGTCCCATCTCTGATTTTTTTTCCTACGTATTTCTTGCCCCAGTACATATATATTGTATAAGCAGCTCTTGAGGTCAAAATAAATCTGCTGCATGCTGTGTGCATCTAATTAGAAAGCATTTTATTGTCCCATTATCAGGAAGCGCACGTTAGCGTCCTAGTTGTTAGCTTTACCATCACAGCAAAACTCCGCACTGGCCTCTGAGAGTTGTGAAAATTCCTCTGATAAACTCACTGAATGATTAGGATGTTTGGAATCCATTAGGTACAGAAAGTGAGGAATAACTCTGGACCACCGCAAACCGCTTAAAATGAACTAGCCCTGTTTTTAAGACAATAAAAATCTGGTACAGCACCTTCAATTGGGCGCATGACTCCAGTCCAGTACTTTTCATTCACATCACAGGTTTACTCAGATAAGTCCCTTGTCCCCCTACAGACACAGACTGGATAATTTGGTTAGGCCACATGGCAACCAGCCCTGCATAAAGTCTGACTAAATTCCAACTAAATAAGATTCAGTCAAAACAATAAAAACAATAGGCCATCATTGTCCGTGAGGCATTTATATGTATCACTTTTTATTTGTGCTTTTTGTGGAGTTGGCTTTATATATATAGCGGTAATAAGAAATATTTGACACTGAGAAAACAACCTCCATCTGTTGAGTTATCAAAACACCACCTGTCGCAGAATCCTCAGGTTTCTGTCCAATTTTCTCGCACAATATTAGCATTCGGTTTGCTTGGATCCCTCTTGGGCCACCTGTTATTTAATAAGTCATCATAAATATAAAATAAACCAAGGTTAGAGCTGCTGTCCAAATATGTTGCATAATACTGGAAGAAAATACAGACATTTTCAAATAGCATGTTTTAGTGTCCTTTGGTTTTCACAAGTCTTGCATTGGCTGAATTTCATTGTGCCAGGCTGCAGTGTTGTTGTTGATAAAAAAGTAAATATAGTTTGACTGTGAGACTGATTTAAAAAGTTAAAAGCATGGACTCAGCTCTATTGTTTAGTGAGTTAAAAGCGTGGAGTATGTAACTTTTCTATCTTTACTAGGGTCTCCATCTACATTGCCTTGAATGTTCCGCAGTATGGAAGTATAAACTTTCTAACCATTCAGATGAGCAGGGAACGCCGCCAAGCCATATGAAAGAGGGGGTATTACATTTCTATGGGGTATTAACTGCTAACACTTCCATCATATTTAGATCACAATGTTACCTTTTATTGTTTTGAAAGTGCTATATTCGCCGAAAACAACATTTCGTTTCATTTTTGTTTTCGATGCTCTGAGTCTTTCTTTCTTTCTTTATTCTTTATTTGTCAGGGACTGTGTGCAAATTCATTAATCTACAAACGAAAAGATGATTTGTACCAGATTTGGCTACTGCTACTTTCCATCTGCAGTCCTTGGGCAGGTGAACACGCATTAAAATACACATTTCATTAAAATGACATTATAAGACTAACTTAGTTCATCATTAACATTAGCAGTAAAAGTAAAATACAACTTTACATTAGCAGTAAAATACAACAAAATGTCCCCCCTCCCCTTCAGAGTGCTATCACAAACTACTGCACATCACATCAGGTTCGTGAAGTTGTGGTGTATTGTTTTGTGTCATGCTTTTGTATATTTATGGAAAATGGGAGTATGGGTGATGTGGGCTGAGCTTTGGATAGCATCATACTGTTAACCATAAACCATAGAGTTTGAATAGGGCCCGGGAGAGATCACTAAATTACTCAAACACGCATGGGTGACATATAAAACCTCTCACATTAACATTAACCTGACTCTACACAATACTCGCACCACACACCACACTGAATAAAAGCATGAGTATTCCATAGCTCCAACAATATTGCGCTGATGTTCCTATTTATAAAGCTATCTACACAATGATTGCACTGTCTGCAGCCAGCACGACAGCAGTGATTACACCCATGTCGCCCTGATCCGCTTTGTTCAAACTGTCCGCGGTGATGCAAGAAGAAAGGTCCCCCCGGAGACCACCGCACCAGCCCTTATTTATGAAAGCCAATGGGAAGATGAAAGCACCGAAGGCAGACCGACTGACCTGTTTGGAGAGGGGAGCTTCAAAGTCACCGCTGGCTCCTCTGCTCTCAGCCGGGGACAAGGGTAAGATAATGAGTCCAGAGAAGAGTCTTCACGAGGGAATCAGAGAGTTCAATTAGGCCTCGAACACTGCTCCCAGCATCGACTAACGGTGAGTGACAAAACTTATCACAGGTTAATTCATATCTTATAGTAATATTGACATATCAGTGTTGAAGTGATTGAATCGTGTTGTACAGTGTCTTTTTGGTTTGATAACTAGTGTAGCAAAGTATGGTGCAACTTATCTACAGCTTCATAAAAACTTCATAATCTTAATGTTGTGTAGTGGCCAGTCCATTGGTACTGCAGCAAAAAAATCCTTCCAGCCGAGAGAGCATTTTTCACATAGAGCACAGTGTATACACAAACTGCTCAGCTAACCAGGCACCTACATTTTTCATAAAGGTCTGATGATTTGGCAATTTTTGCCTATTTTCAGATCATGAACTTCTTCTCAGTTCAAATCCTTCAGTTGTCTTAAAAGCAGATATTTAATCTTTAGTTTCGGCTTGCTCTGCTCCGCTCTAGCTACTCAGGCTCTGATTGGTCAGAGGGGTCATGTGGTACGTGAGACCACACTCCTTGCGTACGCTTGCGTGGGAGAAGACCACTACTGCGCATGTCTGGTGGGCTGCACAGTCGACACATGGCCATGCCAGCTTTTCAAGGCCTGATCTGGTTAGATCTCACAAGCTAAGCAAGGCCAGGCCTGGTTAGTGTTTGGATAGGAGCCCGCTGGGAATATCAGGTGCCACAGTGGGGCACCAGTGGCAAAAACTGCTATTGTGTCCTTAGGCAAGACACTTCACACACCTTGCCTAGTATGAATGGGGTGTGTGTGTGTGAGTGCTGGTGGTGGGGAGATGGTGCAGATTGGCAGCCTCGCTTCTGTCAGTCTGCCCCAGGGCAGCTGTGGTTACAATAGTAGCTTACCACCACCAAGTGTTGAGTGAATGAATAATGCACTGCAGAGCCTTTTGGGTTTCTTTAAAGGCGCAATATAAATCCAATCATCACTGGATGTACCTAGCCGCTAGGGCTAAACTCACGACAAGGACCACTAAGCTCGGCCCACTCAATTAAACTGGCGGCCGTGTTTGAACTCCGGGCTAATGTGATGATGAATTCACATGACATGACTTTTTGCCACAAGAATAATGTGTCAAATTTATGAACCCAATCTCTTAACAAAAAAAGGTTCAAAACATGTGAATTTTCTGTTTAGTTACTTCTTTCCAGTTAATTGCCCATGGAGTTATATAAGCTCCACCCTCAGAAATTACGACATAAAATTCTGAAATGTGACTACCTATTGGCTTTTGCATACTATTAGAGGTTATATATAAACAATATAACACAACTACATAAAATTGAGAATAGCAAGTAACCACAAAAACTTAACTCCAAGTCGTGCACAAAAGTGTTGGTGGTGTGTAATGACGCACAAATCTTTTGAAGCTGCGTGTTTAACATCTGTACAAATAAACAGCTGAGGAACTATAAAGCTGGATTAGCCCAGGGATAATGCCTCTGCTTTATGTGCACACGTATAGAATAACAGGCACTTTTAATTAGATTTCTGTCCTTGTCCCACGCATGTCTCAAGAAAATAACATCAAATTTAATTACCTGCTATAAAGGTCACAAAGGTGTTTTTATACATACTTCTAAAGCGCCTGGGATTACTTAGAGCAGTTATTTATTGTTTTCCTCAATGAAACAAGTCTTGAGTTTTGTGTCATGTCACTCTTCCAGAGTTGAAAACCGTGTTGTGAACTTCACCACCTTGTGACGTCATTATGTGAAAATTTAGAAAGAGCCCCTCCGCGTTTTAACTTTCAAACTTTTGTAACTCGTAAAATGTGAAATATAGATTTAAGTCACTAAAGGCGCTCTACCTGATTTTCACTGTCTTAAAAAAAAACAAACATAAAAAACAGAAGTTCATTTTAAACGGTTTGCAGTGGTCCAAAGTTATTCCTCACTTCCCTTACGCATTCTGAGCATCCTGATTATTCATTCCAGTGAGTTTAGAAGCACTTTTCACAGCTTTCAGAGACCAGCATCACGGTGATGCTAACAACAACTAGCATTCTAACAGCACTTCCTGATTATCTGCCAATAAAACACTTAATAATTAGATGCGGAAAGTACACAGAGGACTTATTTCGACCTCAAGAGCTGCTTATACAATACATCTGTAGTAGAGCAAGATAAAATTTGCTCATGTATATGGCAAAAAAAAATGTGTACAAGGCTATTAAAAATAATCTTGAGGAATGCATTATATAAAAGCTTTAAAGTGATTACATGTAACTTTCTGAGGGTGGAAAGTAACTCCATGATTCCAGGGAAATAGAAAGTTAAAACCAGGTTAAGTTTTATGCCATACTGTGGAATATTATGGCAAAAGGAATAACATTTGGAAAGAAAGTAAGAATCAGGTTTGTGGAGATGCAAGCCCACATGTACACAGGCATACACATGTTTTTTTCTCTCTTTCAGTGCGATAAACACATCCATAATGAAAACAAAACATGCTTTTATTTTAGTGACATACTGGGGCTTTAATATTTTTGGTTGCCACACGTATACAAATTGCATTGCACCACATTTCCAACCTCTCAGCAATGTAGAATAGTATAAAACCCTTATACTGATAATATTTGAAAATCAAATCTTGCATGTGGCTTTTATTACCAAGACCGGCCAACAGCAAACATTGCATTATTTCCTTCCAATAATGCAATTTTGCTTTAACGCTTACATACCCATTATGTAACAGCGCTATGATGTTTCCCCATATCACATATCACGAGTGCAGGTAAAACAATTACACACTGAACAGGTTAATTCTTCTAGACTAATCTACTGTAAAAGCTGTCGTTCTTTCATTTACCAGATGTTAGCGCTTAAATTTCATTATCTCCGTCGCAGACCGCCCCTCGCCAAGGCGCGGCGAGCAGAAGGCAGTGAGGCGACCACGGGACGTTCAATATGTCTGCTACAATCCCTATCGATTCATACGCGAGCGGTGTGTTCAGATGCTCAGCAGGTATCCAGTGGAACAAGAGATAACGCTTTTCATCTCCCCACACGGCAGTGGAAGGCTTTGGCAAAGTTTAGTGCGGATTTATCGTTCGCTTAACCTATTTTAAAGAGGCGCTATAACTGCTCTGGTTGGAGGGGCTGCCATCTGCTCATTTCCATGGCGATGTTATTGCTTTGAAATGTTCAAAAGTATGGCGTTAGATAAATTTAATGACATATTGTTGAACATCCCAGGCAAAGCAAAAACATCTCCAAGTAGACAAGCAGGTGGTGTACAAGTTACATAAAATAACTTTAAGAACATTTTACAGTGATTAACATACAATAAGATATACGTAATTTGGGGAATTTTGTCTTGGATTAGTGCTGTGGTGCATGGCTTGGAGCAGTGGTTCACAAAATTTTTGTCTCAAAGATGTGTCCTAAGATGTGTCTCTCTAAATCTGTTATTGTCAGTTGTTTGTATTGTTTGTATAAGAGCAGACCTATTATCCCAAATCGACTTCTTTTAGTTCTTTTAGTTGTCTCCCTCACCATTTTCTTACCCCAAGTTCGGAGTGGTTCCTGCATGTTTGAGCAACCTTGAATCGCTTATTTTCAAGATGCCATATTGCCGATCAATCCCTGTTTTCACCCACATACGCCCACTGCTCTGCACTTATTTCGTACTTCCATTTTATCAGTGATATGTGCAGAATTCGGCAGCACTGCGTAGTCATTTCGGTGCAAATGAAAACAACCCGCTGATCTGCAGCTGCCGACTCTGTGTTGTGATGGCGTTTATGGCGACGGCAGCTCCCATTGGGCGTCTCAGTTTACTAACGCGGAAGTCAGCGGATTTATTTCTTTTATTAAGTCGTTTTAGATGAAAGTTGTGATTTAAAATGTGCAAATTATGACATAATGATCCACAGTTGTCATAGACTGTAGCCATAGAGCAGACACAAGCACAAGGTCTTCTTTAATGTCCAACATCTTCACAAAAAATGTATCTTAAGGATATAACATATATTACAAATTCAGTACTACTGTATTTCACCTCTTTATAAACTCTAAAATCCTACCAAGTACCCCCTGATAAGTGCTTGCCCCAGGGCTCCCCGTACCTCTGGTTTGGAAACACTGTCTTAGAGTTAGCATCAAATTTGCATTCTTATATTGAAATGAAAACTGTTTGCTAAACACTGGCTGCATGTTTATACTGATGCTAATTCTGCCATATTACCATCAATATTGAAACTGATCAAGTTTGACTTTCATTATTGTCAACCTGCTCCTTCACAGCCCTGTTGCACCTTACCTCTGTAGCACAAAGTTCCAGGTAATGCTCTTTTGCTTGCGCACTCCTCACAGCTAATTTCCAATCCGTCTTACCCCCGCTCTGGTGTTTTTGTTTCCGCGGCCTCGCATGGCCAGTTTAGCGTGAGATGCTAGGTAGCTTTTAGCGTACGTTTAGCGCGCGCAATGGGGCTATGTTGTGGTGTTGTTACCTCGCGCGGGGGTCCGTCGGCCCGCTGAACCGTCGGGTCCGCTCCCA